>PVHX01019629.1:0-33968 GCA_004024805.1 Geosciurus inauris
TCAAGCCTGTAATCCCAGCACTTAGGGAGGCTGAGACAGGAGAATCGCGAGTTCAAAGCCAACCTCAGCAATGGCGAGGCGCTAAGCAAGCAACTCAGTGAGACCCTGTCTCTACATAAAACACAAAATAGGGCTGGGGATGTGGCTCAGTGGTCGAGTACCCCTGAGTTCAATCCCCAGTACCACAAAAAAAAATAAATAAATAAATAAATAAATAAAAAAATAAAAAGCACATACATAGCCTTTTTTTTTTCCCTGGTGGTACTGGGCATTGAACCCAGAAGCACTCCACCACTGAGCTACACTGGGCATCTTTTCTTTATATTATACAAATATAGGTGATTTTGGTTACCAAATTATTAGGTGTGAATATATATAACGAAATATCCTCCAACAGAATTAAAGGAAGACATGCTGGATTAAATTTACATTCTTTTTTTTTTTTTTAATTTTTTTTTTTTTTTTAGTTGTAGATGGTCAGATATCTTTATTTTATTCATTTGTATGTGGTGCTGAGGATCGAACCCAGTGCCTCACGCATGCGAGGCAGGCGCTGTACCACTGAGCCAAATCCCAGCCCTTGAATTTACATTCTTAGGTGTAGTCTTGCCTCTGTATTTGGGCAAGGTACTTAACATCTGTGGATCTCAGTTTCCATACCTATACAAGAAGGATAATAGTAAATACCTTACAGATTATTGTAAGGGATTCAATGACTTAATGCCACAAAGTGTTTAGCAAGGCAAATCCTAACTGCTAATGTTTCAATGAGAATCACTTGAGAATTCTGGCATCACCTGGCATGATTTGGAAACCTACTATGGGGTAATGCCTTTGGAAATAAACAGCCTGTGGTTACAATCTGTGATTCTCATACTTGAGCCTTCATGAAGATCTCCTGGAGGCTGGTTAAAACATAGGCCCACCCCAACAGCTGATGGTTCTGTAGGTTTGAGAATGTGCATTTCTAAAAACTTTCTGATATGCCTGATCTGAAGTCCACACACTGAGTACTAACAGGAAAAACTAATTAACAGGGGACAAAAGGGAGTACAAAAAACTACTACTGTACAATAGAGACAACATGAGGAGTGATGCTAACAGCCATCAGGCTTAGGGCAGATCCAGCCTCACTCTGATCACTGCAGCAGACACCACAAGAAGCACTGATGTGAGAAAATGTTAGGGAAGGTGAAACTGAAGGGAAGAGTAGTGGGCCTCTCCTTACTTGGAAAGTGTCCTTGTAGAGCTACAGTCTTTTTATGATACCAAGGAGGCCCTGGCATTTTCAGGGTCAGGATGTGGTTGGTGAAGGAGTAGAAGTTGCAGGGGTCTATTTGATGACGCCTTGCATTCCACCCTGTCTTCCTGGTGCCACCTCCACAGGGTGGCATCTTTCTCGCTCCACAGTCTTCCCTACAGTCATCATTCTATTCTCTGGAGAGAGGTGAGGGGGTGGCTACAGCAGCTACAAAGCCCCAGCCTACACTTCTGCTGTTTTTCCTCCTTGCAAGAATTGCTATACTTCCCTTAGTTCCTCCTATTTCTTTTTCAAAACTAAGCTAATTTAAACACACTAAGAGATGCAGGGAGCATTAGATAATGTTCTTGATATACCACATCCTGTACACACCAAGAAGTTGGTCACGTACCAAAGCCACATGCTGAGCCACTTTCTTGGAGAGGAGAAGACAGAAAAAACATGAGGGGAGTATCAATCCTTACCTGGCAGTCATAAAAAGGGTGTCCCCGCCAGCACATCACATCCAGAACATAGTAGGTCTGGTGCACCTCACTGTAAATGCAATCCAGAATGGTGTATTCTGGAGACAAAAGGCAGAAAGTCAGAGTTCCACTTCCAACCAGGGTTTCCTCCACCACAATCTAGGAAGCCCCATTCCAGACAAATTCTCAGTGTTTAAAACAAGCCAGCACTAGGACTAAGGATTCATTAGGGAAAGACTTCTTCACGGCCCTTTCTGGCTACCTGGTACACCTTAACCCATTATGTTTCATCATCCTATATGGAATTGAAAACTTAGGACTTAATGGGTTAAGGGTGACATGGGTAACAGCTCAAAAAGAATCAAGACAGGGCTGAGGTTGTGGCTCAGTGGCAGAGTGCTTGTCTCACATGTGTGAGGCACTGGATTTGATCCTCAGCACCACATAAAAATAAGTAAACTAAATAAAGACACTGTGTCCATGTATAACTAAAAAATGCTAAAAAAAAAAAAAAAAAAAAAAAAAAAAAAAAAAAAGAATCAAGACAACACTTTACTCAAGTGGAAATTCTCAACTTTTAATTTTTTGGTACTAGGGACTAAACTGAGGGAAAGTTTACCACTGAGCTACATCCCTAATCATTATTTTTATTTTGAAACAGGGTCTTGCTGAATCCCTGAGGCTGGCCTCAAACTTACCATTCCCCTGCCTTAGGCTCCTGATTTGTTAAGATACAGACATGTACCATTATTTCCAGCAGGAATTCTGAACTTTTAGACAAATTGGAACATTATAGAAACTCAAGTTTCAATGCAAGTTGTCTTTCATTTTAGTTTAGTTTATACTTACTTTTTTTGGTTTTGGTTTGTTTGTTTGTTTGTTTTTGAGATGAGTCTCACTATGTTGCCCAGGTTAGTCTCAAACTCCTGAGCTCAAGTGATCTTCCTGTCTCAGTCTACCCAAGCAGATGTATTAGTAGACGGTTAATACATGCCTGGCTTAAAACTACTACTTTGTTTTTTCCATTACTGGAGATTGAGCCCAAGGCCTTGCACTATTAGTTTGCTATGTCCCCAGTCTTTCCTTTTTTCATTCTATTTTGAGACAGGGTCTCACTAAGTTGCCCAAATTGGCCTCAAACCTGCAGTCCTTTTGCCTCAGAAAGTAGCTGGGATTACAGATGTGTGTCACTGAGCCAGTTTACAATTACTTTTTAAGTTTCTAGATGCTTTGTTATAATTTAACTATAAATACTCCCTCTATTGAGGAATTTATAATCCAGTTAAGGAGATAAGATGGTCACAGAGGAACTCAAGAGCTGAACTATAGCCATGGACAAGTTATTTACCTTGACAATCTTAGCCTGCTCAGCTAGGCCAGGCAGGAGAAGATAAGGTTAGGACAATGATAAAGTAGAAAGGGAAGCCTAGCAACGACTGTATCATGATACGTGACATTCTGTCAGGATCTTTACCCAAAAATTTGCATCTGTCATCTTATAACGAAAGTCCAAAGGCACGTTGACCTTAATTCAGAGATTTACTAGCCAGTTGGCCTCACAGGGCTGTACCTATTCTGTAACTGAGGAGGAATGACCTTAAAGAGGGCCTCAGTCCAGGGGTCAGTACAGTGTCTATGTGTAGTTTCAAGTATGCTTTCAAAGAGGGTCTTTAAAACATCTAACCTTAGCCAGGCACAGTGGCACACGCCTGTAATCCCAGGAGCTCAGGAGGCTGAGGCAGAAGGATCACAAGTTCAAACCCAGCCTCAGCAATGGCAAGGCACTAAGCAACTCAGAGACCCTGTCTCTAAATAAAATACAAAATAGTGCTGGGGAGGTGACTCAGTGGTCTAGTACTCCTGAGTTCAATCCCTGATACCACAAAAAAAAAAAAAAAAAACAACGAAAAAATAACTAACCTTCCCTCTAAAAACTGGAGCAACACAGGGATGCCCTCTTTTACCACTTCTAATCAACATAGTCCTTGAAACTCTAGCTAGAGCAATCAGACAAATGAAAGAAATTAAAGGGATATGAATAGGAAAAGAAGAACTCAAACTACCACTATTTGCCAATTATTTTTTTTTAATATTTTTTAGTTGTCAATGGACCTTTATTTTATTCTTTTATTTATATGTGGTGCTGAGAATCGAACCCAGTGCCTCACGCATGCTAGGCAAGCGCTCTACCACTGAGCCACATCCCAGCCCCACTATTTGCCAATTATATGATTCTATACTTACAAGATCCAAAAATTTCCACCAAAAAACTTCTAGAACTAAAAAATGAATTCAGCAAAGTACCAGAATATAAAATCAGTACCCATAAATCAAATGCATTTCTATACATAAGCAATGAATCACTGCAAGAGAAATTAGAAAAATCACTCCATTTACAATAGCCTAAAAAAACAAACAAACAAAAAAAAAACTTGGGAATCAATCTAACACAACAGGTGAAGAAAGAAATTGAAAAAGACCTTAGAAGATGGAAAGATCTCCTATGCTCTTGGATATGCAGAATTAATATTGTCAAAATAGCCATACTACCAAAACTATTACACAGATTTAATGCTATTCCTATTAAAATCCCAATGACATTCTTCATTGAACTAGAAAAAGCAATCACAGAATTCATTTGGAAAAATAAAAAGACCCAGAATAGCCAAAGCAATCCTTAGCAAGAAGAGTGAAGCAAAAGGCATCACAATACCAGACCTTAAACTGTACTACAGAGCAATAGTAACAAAAATGGCATGGTACTGGCACCAAAATAGACATGTGGACCAATGATACAAAATAGAAGACACAGAGATAAACCCACATAAACAGGGTTATCTCATACTAGACAAAGGTGCCAAAAACAAACATTGGAGAAAAGATAGCCTATTCAACAAATGGTGCTGGGAAAACTGGAAATCCATATGTAGCATAATGAAATTAAACCTGTCTCTCACCTTGCATAAAAATCAACTCAAAGTGGATCAAAGACTTAGACACTAGAACAAAGACTCTGCACCTGATAGAAGAAAAAGTAGGTCCAAATCTTCATCATGTTGGCTTAGGACCTGACTTCCTAAATAAGACTCCTAAAGCCCAAGAAGTAAAATCAAGAATCAATAAATGAGATGGATTCAAACTAAAAAGTTTCTTCTCAGCAAAGGAATAAATAACATGATGAGAGAGCCTACAGAATGGGAAAAAATCCTTACCACACACACCTCAGAGCACTAACCTCCAGGACATATAAAGAACTCGAAAAACTTAACACCAAAAAAACAAATAACCCAATCAATAAATGTGCTAAGGCACTGAACAGACACTTCACAGAAGAAATACAATCAACAAACATATGAAAAAATGTTCATCATCTCTAGCAATTAGAGAAATGCTAATCAAAACTACTCTAAGATTTCATCTCACCCCAGTCAGAATGGCAATTATCAAGAATAAGCAATAATGGGGCTGGGGTTATGGCGCAGTGGTAGCGTGCTTGCCTAGCACACGTGAGGCACTAGGTTCGATCCTCAGCACCACATAAAAATAAAATAAAGATATTCTGTCCACCTACAACTAAAAAATAAATATTAAAAAAAAAAAGAATAAGCAATAATAGGTGTTGATGGGGATGTGGGGGGAAAGGCACACTTATACATTGCTGGTGGGACTGCAAACTGGTGCAACCACTATGGAAAACAGTATGGAGATTCCTCAGAAAACTTGGAATGGAACCACCATTTGACCCAGCTATCCCACTCCTTGGTTGATAACCAAAAGATTTAAAATCAGAATACTACAGTGACGCAGCCACAAGGTTCATAGCAGCTCAATTAACAATACTTAAACTGTGGAACCAACCTAGGAGCCTTTCAACAGATGAATGGATAAATAAAATGTGGTACATATATACAATGGACTATTACTCAGCCTTAAAGAAGAATGAAATTATGGCACTTGCAGGTAAATGGATGGAACTAGAGAATATCATGCTAAGTGAAATAAGCCAAACCCAAAAAAACAGAAGCCGAATGTTTTCTCTGATAAGCAGATGCTGAATCACATTGGGGCTGGAGGGTAGGGAAGAATCAAAGAACTTTGGATTGTGCAGAGGGGAGTGAGGGGAGGGGTGGAGATGAGCAGGACAGTAGAATGAGACAGACATCATTACCCTATATACATGTATGATTATACTACTGGTGTGACTCAGCACCATGTACAGCCAGAAGAATGAGAAATTACGCTCCATTTGTATACAATGTATCAAAATGCATTCTATTGTCATGTATAATTAGAACCAAAAAAAAAGAAAAAAAGAAATAAACAGATGCACCAAAGGTCACCATATCTGGACAGGAAAAAAAACAAAAAAAAAAAAATAAAACAACTAACCAAGCAACAGACACTGTCTTGTACTGATTATAAAACTTAGTAAGCAAGCTGGGTGTGGTGGTGCACACCTATAATCCCAGTGGCTTGGGAAGCTGAGGCAGGAGGATTGCAAGTTCAAAGCCAGCCTCAGCAAAAGCGAGGCACTAAGCAACTCAGTGAGACCCTGTCTCTGAATGAAATACAAAATAGGGCTGGGGATGTAGCTCAATGGCCAAGTGCCCCTGACTTCAAGCCCTGGTACCAAAAAAAAAAAAAAAAAAAAACCTTAGTAAGCAGACGTCTTATGTAGGTACCTTTTGCATTTGTTGAGTTTCGCCTGTTGCCTCCTGGCAGAAGGGAAGAAAACCTGTTGACACAGTAGCCACTCTTGGTATATGCACTGGTAGAACCCTGTGGGGAGAAAGCTACCATTCTTGTCAGGCATCCAAGTCTCCTTATCCTCTTGCTTCCTCATTCTGCAGGGGTGTCATCAGCCCAAGATAGCTCTCAACAAATCCTTCCTGCAGGAAAGCATTTCAAGCCCCATTCCAGGCACAACTGCCGGAGCAGATGAGAAAAATGGAGCAAAAAGAACAACCTCCCACCATAGCCCAGGCCTGCTGACACGGAGAATAGGAGGCAGCTACTCACCCTGGAGGCCACAATAAGGGCTCTTTTTCCAACAGGACACACGACCACAATCCATTCTTGTCCCAAATCTGAAGGGACATCAATTAACCACTCAGAGAGCATCAGCTAGGAACACAAAAAATGCCATTAAAGATCAGGAGGGGTGTGCTGCTTGAATATTATGAGGACAAAGCATTTATGTCCTACATGCACAATACAAATACAAGTAAAAGAATGGGCAGAAAGGCCAGTAGAGGGACTTCCACCTGGGTGCTCACAGCAATTGAGTCCATCTGCACATGGGGTCCTCTTCCTTTCCTTACTTTACCCATCTCCTTCCAGTTTCATAATTATTATAATCCAGGGACTACACCTCAGGGATGAGTAAGGTCCCTAATTTTATTTATTTATTTGTTTGTTTGTTTATTTATTTATTCGTACTGGGGATTGAATCCAGGGGCACTTTACCACTGAGTTATATCCATACCCTTTTTTAATTTTTTGAGACAGGGTCTTTTAACTTGCCTAGGCTGGCCTCAAAACTTGTGATCTGGGGCTGGGATTGTGGTGCTCAGTGGTAGAGCGCCTGCCTCGCATGCGTGAGGCACGGGCTCGATCCTCAGCATCACATAAAAATACATAAAATAAAGATATCATGTCCATCTACAACTAAAAAAAAATATTTAAAAAAAAAACAACTTGTGATCTGGGCTGGGATTGTAGCTCAGTGGTAGAGTGCTTGCCTCGCATGCATGAGGCACTGGGTTCGATCCTCAGCACCACATAAAAATAAATAAAATAAAGATATTGTAAAACTTGTGATCCTCCTGCCTCAGTCTCCAAGTCACTGGAATCACAGGCATGCATTACCACGCTGAGGTCATCCCTTTCTCTTTCTGGTAGCATTTATTTCAGTGGGATATGACTGCATTGTAAAGGAAGTAGGGCAAGGTGGGTTGAACTCTGGACCACACACTTGATTAGCATAACGCTTTGGTAACTTCTTGCCCATGTCAATGTCCATTTCTTCATCATCTTTCTTATCTTCTTCCTCACTCTCCATTCCTGTCCAGTCATCTTCAGCCAGTCTCCTGGCATGGTTCACATAATCCAGCCGCTTCCTGGAATTAAAAAAAGGCATAGGCCCAAAGGACTTACAATCAGCATAATATAGTGACACAGCCACATCAATGTTCATAGCAGCTCAATTCACAATAGCTAAGCTGTGGAACCAATCTAGGTGCCCTTCAATAAATGAATGGAAAAAGAAAATGTGGTACATATACACAATGGAATATTACTCAGCCATAAAGAAGAATGAAATCATAGCATTTGCCAGTAAATGGATGGAACTAGAGAATATCATGCTAAGTGAAATAAGTCAACCACAAAAAACCAAAGGCCAAATGTTCTCTCTGATATGTGGATGCTGACTCACAATGGGGGAGGAGGGATGGAGGTTCACCAAATTGAACAGGGGGCCAGTGGGGGGAAAGGAGGAAAATGAGAATGGGAAAGACAGTAGAATGAATCAGACATAACTTTCCTATGTTCATATATGAATACATGACCAGTGTAACTCCACATCATGTACAACCACAAGAATGGGAAGTTATACTCCATGTATGTATGATATGTCAAAATACATTCTGTCATATATAACTAAAATGAACAAATTTAAAAAAAAAAGAGGTTGGGTTTGATCAGTGCATGTTATATGCACATGTGGAAATATCACACTGAATGCCAGTAGAATGTACAATTAATATACGTAATCAAAAATAGAACAATAATTTTTTTAAAAGGCATATGATAAGCAGTTACATTTTATACAAAGACATCCTATAATGTCAAAGATTTCATTTAATTCAAAGGCTCCAGATTTGGGAGCAACTTGGGGATTTTGGTGGGAGTAAGAAATAATGGAATTTCCTTTGCAAAGCTAAACTAGTGACTGCCTCCTCATAGATCCTAAATAGGGAACCCCCTCTGAACAGACTCAGCCTTCCTCAGAGTTTCATAAGAATGGAAAAAGTAAACTACTTAAAGGAATTTGCAATGTTCACTAGCTGTATAGGCTAAGCCCACCCTCACACCACCCACCCTAGGTGAGAACTAACACTTCCTGCCTGGCAGACACCATATCTGAAGGCCCTAGGATGACAGAGAGAAACAATGAGATGCAGTGAGAAGTCTAGAACAAAGACTACTTCTGGGGATTTCCACTTTAGACAGCTTTCTGAAGAGAAGCCAGGCCTCTCTTCAGTCTCCAACTTTCAAAAACAGCCATTTCGTTTACAGTTTTATCTTTTACTTCATTTTTTCCCTTTATTATTTATCTTTAAAAAAAAAAACAAAAAGCTATGTTCGGGCAGGGATTGTGGCTCAGTGGTATAGCGCTTGCCTAGCATGTGTGAAGCACTGGGTTTGATTCTCAGCACCACATGTAAATAAATTAAAAATAAAGGTCCATTGCGCTGGGGCGGTAGCACAGTGGTAGAGCACTTGCCTACCATGCGTGAGGCACTGGGTTCGATCCTCAGCACCACATATAAATAAGAAAATAAAGATCCATCAACTAAAAAAATATTAAAAATAAAATAATAAAGAAATAAATAAAGGTCCATTGATAACTAAAAAATATTTGAAAAAGAAACTATGTTCTAGAAAGGTTGGGGAATTGTGAGGCTAGAAAAAGAAACTTCTAAGTGTTCTAAACTGGTTTGGAAATGTACCTCCTAAACTTGATTTCCTCAAAGGCAAGAATTAAACCACTGAGTCAGTGAACCAATATAACTATTTTTCTCTTTTCCTTTTTTTTAAACAGTACTGGGAATTCAACCCAGCCCCACACAATCACTTTACCATTAAGCCTTGAGCCTCATCTCTAGCTTTTTTTTTTTTTTTTTTTATTAAGAGACAGGGTCTCACTAAGTTGCTGTGGCTGGCCTTGAACTTGGAATGTGCAACCACAATAGCACCCAGCTGGCTTCTTCTTCCTCCTCCTTTTTTTTGTGCTGGAGATTGAACCCAGGGGTGTTTTATCAGTAAGTTATATTCCACTCTTTTTAAACTTTGAGACAGGGTCACACTAAGCTGCCCAGGCTGGCCTTGAACTTGCAATCTTCCTGTCTCAGCCCCTAAGTCCCTGGAATTACAGGCATGCACCATAGCTGGTTTCTTCTTAAATACACATGTTCATGCACATTCATGCAAATTTGCATACCTGAGAGAACATACAAAAGCACAATGGTCTTCTTCTTCTTTTTTTTTTTTTAATATTTTTTTAGTTGTAGATGGACACAATGTCTTTCTTTTATTGCTTTGTATGTGGTGCTGAGGATCGAACCCAAGGCCTCACGCATGCAAGGCAAAGCGCTCTACCACTGAGCTACAATCCCAGCCTGCACAATGGTCTTCTATTTCAAGAAGAGCTGATGTACTCCCACATTTGTGAAAGGATGTGTGTCCGTGGTTATTTCCCAGGCATTGTTTGTAATCACAAAAGGAGGAAACTACCCAGATGCCCATCAGTAGGGAAGTGATTAGTTACATCATGAACCAACCATTCAATGAAATACCTGGCACCATAAAAGGGGATGATGTGACACTTTATGAATTTGATATAGAAGCTCTCCAAAAAAACCACTATCAAATAAATATACAATAGTGTAGAATACACTACTATTTGTATTTTTAAAGCAATAGGGGGCAAAGCCGGGCACTGTGGTGCACACCTGTAATCCCAGCACTTTGGGAGGCTAAGACAGGAGAATCGCGAATTCAAAGCCAGCCTCAGCAACAGTGAGACAATAAGCAACTCAATGAGACCCTGTCTCTACATAAAACACAAAATAGAGCTGGGGATGTGGCTCAGTAGTTGAGTACCCCTGACTTCAATCCCTGGTACCAAAATAATAATAATAATAATAGGGGGTGGAGTTGGGGTTGTAGCTAAATGGTGGAGTGCTTGCCTTGCATGTGTGAAGCACTGGGTTAGATCCAGTATCACATAAAAATAAATAAATAAAATAAAGGTATTATGTGCATCTACAACTGAAAAAATAAACAAACAAAAAAAATACGGGGCATAGCTCAGTGGTAGAGTACCTGCCTAGGATGCATGAGGCCCTGGTTCAATTCCCAACACTGCAAAAAATTAAAATTTTTTTAAAAAGTTATTTATACATACAATCAAACACACTTGCTCATATCTGCATAGAATCTTTGGAGAGAAAACTAATAATTCAGGAAAGAAACTGGGCAACTAGAAAACAGAATAGGGAAGAAGATTTTTCAACATGTTTTCTTCTACAAACTTTAAACTACATGAATGAATATATTTCCTGTTCCAAAATAATAACGTACAATTAAAAAAGGGGGAGGATGATTTCTTCCTGGTCTGCTAGAGTGGGCTACAAAGGGAGATGAGAACTGACTCTGGACTCCAGGCTTGCCATGTCAGGCCTCATACTTCTGTGCCTTGTTTTCTGGATGATCCCTCAGAGCTTCAGCTGTCTCCTCTGAACTTGGACTCTGTTCCTCAGTCAGGGGCTTCCTTCTGTTTTGCCCACCAAAAGGGAGATCCAGACATCAGGCTGCCATCAGTGCTGGTTGGACCCACAGAGGCAGAAAGCAAATAGTCTACAGTGAAGTGAGGCTGGGGCCTCCCCAACCAGTTCTCATGGCCAGTCAGTTGCTGGGTCCTACTCTCTGACTCTATCCCACTCTCCTCTCCCTCTACCCAGACTTAATCAGCAGGAAAGGTACATTTCCACTTCATCCATTTCCAGGAACAGATGAGGACAGAGCCCTGCCTATACTTTCATGCTTGTACTTTAATTGAGGAGGAGCAATAAACACACATAGGTTGGGTATCCTTTACTGAAATGCTTGGGGCCAGAAATGTTTCAGAATTTGGAATATTTGTATGTAGATAATGAGATGTGGGGATGAGACCCAAGAAAGAGAGAGACAGAGACAGACAGACAGACAGAGAGGAAGGAAGAAAAAAGGAGAGGAAAACAAGAGTGATCTGGGAATGTAATCTACAAGCAACCAAGGAGCCATAGGGAACCACCTCTGTTAAATACATCTAGGGATGCAGCACTGGACAAAATACAGACTCTATGAAACTGCAGTAGTTAGTAGTTTCTCCCAATCCCTATTTACTTAATTTATGACCCAGAAGAGGCACACACCACACTGAGAATAAAACCCAGGTCCTCTCTTCAGAGCAGCCCAACGTCAAACACTTCTATCCTGCTCTCTTTCCATGTTTGTTCATTTTGGCACTTACAATTAAGAGTGTGGAAGACATTTCCTCAGATTCCCTAAGGAATTGTTTGTCTTGAACTCCCAAGGGCTCCACAGAAATATTTGGGCTGAATGCAGACGGGAAGACAACACCAATACCAGAATTCAGAGTGTGGGAGAAGCCACACATAAGCAGCCCAGGGAATGTGGGGAGTGGAAGTCTAGGCGTGGCTTTCACAAGTCCCTAAATTGCAAAGCTCCATACTGTTGCCAGGAAAAATAGCAAAATTTAACCAAATAACTGAGCTTTTGCTTTCAAGTTTTAGTCTCTTTCTAGTTTCTCTTTTTTTCCTAAAATCTGAACATTAAGGATACCTAATTCTGCCAGGATTTACCCTCCCAAATCTGAGGCAGAAAGATCAATCTACAAATAGCCTATTTTGAAAGGGTTCTGTAGAGCCAAGCCTAGATCCCTCTGAATCATCTGCAGCTCCCAGAATGGAGAAAGAAGCCAAGGAGTTAAAGCATCCTTACAATTTCTGCAGTTCCAGTAACCGGCGGCGCCGCTCACTCTGCTCCAAGGAGCTGTATTTGGACTTGTACTGGGACAGGCGGGGATGTGGGGCAGCTGTGCTGTTGAGATCCTGAGACACAGAAAAGCTACTAGCCAGGGCTTGACTCAGCTCTTCCATCTTCCCTATATAGGAAAACATAAGAAAATGGTTCATTCATTCATCTCATCCTGGCTGTACAGGCAGTTGAGATGTAATATGACGGCTACCTTCCTAAAACACACCACTTCATCTAAAATCACAATTTTTTCCATAGCGAAAATAAGGAAGTTAAAGGGTAAATGAGTTACATATCATCATTAACAATGTTATTTTCTAATGATATTTTGATAATAATCATGGATAGCTCTGAGTGTACAAACCTAAATATGAATCACTAAGCACATTCCATGATCAAATCATCCCTTTGTTTCCAATAACCAGGAACTGTCATTCATTTTTTTAAAATCTTTTTGTACTGAGAATTAAACCCAGGGGCACTCTACAACTGAATTATATCTCCAGCCCTTTTTTTGTTTTGAGACAGGGTCTCATTAAGCTGTTTAGGACCTCACTAAGTTGCTGAGGATGGCCTCACATTTGCAATCCTTCTGCCTCAGCTTCCAGAGTCACTGGCATTGTAGTTGTGCACCACTGTCCTCGGCTTGACATTCATTTATTTTTTTTTAAATGTATTTTTTATTGCAGATGTACACAATACCTTTATTTTATATATTTTATGTGGTGCTGAGGATTGAACCCAGGGCCTCACAAGTGCTAGGCGAGCACTCTGCCACTGAGCCACAACCCCAGCCCCTTGTCATTCCTTTTTTTACTACTGGACATCTAGTTATATGACTTAGCTTCTAATTTTTTCCTGAGTAGTTCTAAATGGCCATCATTCAATAACATTCTCTGATATAAATTTTATACAACTGGCTGATTCTATAGTAAATGTCTTTTTGTTTTGTTTTTCAGTCCGGGGGAATCAAATCCAGGGCCTCAGTTGGGCTAGGCAAACGCTTTACCACTGAACATTCCCTGCCCCAGTAAATGCCAACTCATTTTAAGGAAATTCAGCTCCAGGAGAAACATGTTCTGGCGCCCCTAGAGGAAGACCAGAGAAGTCAAAAAAACCAAACTTAACAGCTACTTTTTCATTTTATACTTTGTTTTTAGTTGTCAATGGATCTTTTATTTATTTATTTATATGCGGTGCTGAAGATCGAACCCAGGGCCTCACACATGCCAGGCAAGCACTCTACCACTGAGCCACAACCCCAACCCCTATAGTTTTGTTTTGTTTTTAATATTTTTTAGTTGTTAATGGACCTTTATTTTTTTTTTATTTATTTATTTATATGTGGTGCTGAGGATTGAACCCAGAGCCTCACACATGCTAGGCTACAACCCCAGCCCCCCTATAATTTTGTTTTTAAGGGACTGGATGGAAGGAAGGTTTCAAGGCTACCTATGTGAGACTCACTTGAAAAAGGATTATGGTGTGGAAGGCTGCCTAACAGGGAACGCCAGGCACTCTAGCATAAAGGACTTACAGATGGTACATTATGGAGGGAGGGAGTGTATGTCACATGGGAGACAGATTACCCACGTAGGCCCTAAGGAATGGAAGTGGAGAAGAAGAGGTAAATTGCTGGGTGTGGTGGCACAGGCCTGCAATCCCAGGTACTCAGGTGGCTGAAACCGGTGGCTTGTAGGTTTGAGACCAGTAGCAGCAATTTGGCAAGGTCTTAAGCAACTGAGCAAGATGCTGTCTCAAAATAAATAAAAAGGGCTGGGGATGTGGCTCAGTGGTAAAGCTCCCCTAAGTTCAATCCCTAGTGTCAAAAAATTTAAAAAGAGAGAAAGAGAGAGAAGAGAAATAAGTAAATTCACTGTTTATTCACATTCCTATGAATGAAGTACTAGGTGGAACAGGAGCTCACCCAAAAGTTAACTAAAGGTGTGCTTCAGACTATAAAACAGGAACATTTGGGAGAAATCTGATTCACACAGCTGGGCTAGTCCCACCCTTCAGTTCTGGTGCAAATCAGAGGGTACCACCAATACTAACCCACCCAGATCAGGTCCCACTGCTCTCAGTACCAAAATGACCAAGTTCAAGCCGGGCGCGGTGGCTCACGCTTGTAATCCCAGCACTTAGGGAGGCTGAGACAGGAGAATCGCGAGTTCAAAGCCAGCCTCAGCAAGGGCAAGGCACTAAGCAACTCAGTGAGACCTTGTCTCTACATAAAAAACACAAAATAGGGCTGGGGATGTGGCTCAGGGGTCGAGTGCCCCTGAGTTCAATCCCCGGTACCAAAAAAAAAATGACCAAGTTCATTCCAGAACTTCCATAGTAAAAAATAAAACTCCATAGGCTTCCACTAGGCCACTGAATTGTTCTGTTTTGTTTTGTTTTCTTTTTCCTCTGTACTGGGGATTGAACCCAGTGGAGCACTACCACTGAACTACATCCCTACCCCTTTTTATTGAGATAATGTCTTGCTAAATTGCCCAGGCTAGCCTCAGACTCTCTAGTGGCTGGGACTGGGCTGTTATCCCATCAGCTTCCAGTGAGTTACTTTCTGCACACTTGATATTAGATTTTGTCTCTCAATTTGAAGCATTTAACTGGGGGTTAGGGGAGGGGGTGGCAGAGGTACCAGAGATTGAACCCAGGGCCTCTTTAATAATACTAAGCTACATCCCTAGTTCTATTTATTTATTCATTCATTCATTCATTTTGGTACTGGAGATTGAACTCAGGGGCACTCAACCACTAAGCCACATCCCCAGCCCTATTTTGTGTTTTATGTAGAGACAGGGTCTCACTGAGGTGCTTAGCACCTCGCCATTGCTGAGGGGGGCTTTGAACTCGCGATTCTCCTGTCTCAGCCTCCCTGAGTGCTGGGATTACAGGATTGCGTCTCCGCGCCTGGCTCCTTTTTATTTTTATTTTTTTTTAATATTTTTTTAGTTGTTGATGGACACAATGTCTTTATTTTATTGCTTTGTATGTGGTGCTGAGGATCGAACCCAGGGCCTCACATATGCAAGGCAAGCGCTCTAACGCTGAGCTACAATCCCAGCCCTCCTTTTTATTTTTGAGACAGTGTCTCGTTAAACTGCTTAGGGCCTCACTAAATTGCTAAGGCTGGCCTCAAATTTGCAATCCTCCTTCCTTAACTTCCAGAGTCAGTGGGATTACAGGAATGTGCCAGTGTGCCCAGAGGCGCTTAACCACCAAGCCACATCCCCAGCCCTTTTTTTATTTAGACACAGAGTCTCACTGAGTTGCTTAGGGCCTCACTAAGTTGCTGAGGCTGTTTTTGAACCCGCGATCCTCCTGCCTCAGCCTCCTGAACTGCTGGGATTACAGGCGTGCGCCACCACACCTGGCCCATCTTCACCATTTTTGAGTGCAATTCAATAGTGTTAAATATGTTCACATAGCCGGGTGCAGTGGCTCACGCTTGCAATCCCAGCACTTTGGGAGGCTGAGACAGGAGAATCGCCAAGTTCAAAGCCAGCCTCAGCAATGGCGAGGTGCTAAGCAACTCAGTGAGACCCTGTCTCTACATAAAACACAAAATAAGGTTGGAGATGTGGCTCAGTGGTCGAGTGACCCCGAGTTCAATCCCTGGTACCAAAAAATATATATGTGTGTGTGTGTGTGTGTGTGTGTGTGTGTTTTCACATCGTCTTCAACTAATCTCCAGAGGGCTCTTTTTTTTTTTAAGGCCATCCCCGCTGGCTCTTGCTCTTTCAGTCCGTCCCTAGGAAGGTTCTTTCCACAAGTGTTCAGACTGCATCCCACGTGGTCTCATCCTCCACCAGGAGCTGAGAACTCCTAACTACCCCAACACCCGACCGGCCCAGGCCCCTCCTCTGCGCTGAGGCCCCTCCCACTTCCTGTCCCCCTCCACGGCCCCGACAGCTCCCAGGACCCACGTGTCCTACGCTTCTCTCTAACCCCATGTGTCGGGCTCCCGCCCAGGGATTCTACCTGCTCCACTAGGCCGAAGTCTCCGCCACCGCCCCGCACTACCCTTCTCTAGCGATGGGGTCACCTAGGCCTTGCATGACTCGTCCCTCCCCAACAAAAATGTCCCTCAGGATTTCTGGCCGGACAGTCTATATACAATTGCGGAAACGCGCCAAAGGGGAGGCCCCGGCCTGGCTTTGTCCTTCCAGGGGCCGCCCCGGGAACCAAAGAACGGGACTGGCCAGAGGGGTCATAGCCAGGTAGTGAGGGGCAACCCGGGAGCTGGCGGGGTCCGGACTCGAACTCAGCACTCACCGGACTGGGGCGACAGTTGCACGCGCCGCGCTGCCACAACCCTCTCCCGGGACCCGCCAATCAGCTGCCCTGGAAGGGCCGGGCCCGCCCCCTCGGCCGCCGTCGCGCCGCGGGGCCCGCAGTTCTTGTGCCCGGAGTTTCCGGCTCCTCCCGCCGTGGCGCACGCCGGGAGTTGGTTCGCTGCGGGCCCCTACTTCCGCCTCAAGGTCTGGGGCTTTTCCGGTCACTAGAGCTGGGTCTTGTTTTTGCGTTACAGCGTCCCGGACCTCTGCAGCAAGATGAATTGACAGAGGCAAAATCCCACTTCTGAGCACAAGCTCCTCCCAGCTCCTTTGGCCAATAGGAGGAACGGCGACCTCGTGGCCCGGCTTTCAAAGCCCTCCAAGACTTGGGTCCTGCTGCCCTCCTGGATCCGCTCAGTCCTTAGGCTGCGCGGACAGCCTGCTCCCTCTCCTTTGCGTTGTTTTCACTTGGGCAGTGTCTGTTGTCTGGACGGCCCCCTCTCACACCCAGGTCTTGGATTATTAAATGTCCCCTCCCCGTTCACCCTTCCAACACAAGGAGCTACCTGGACTACTGCCTCTTTGCTGGGTTTGTACCTCGTACCTCGGCTGTGGGCTTGGCAACGTTAGAGACCTGGCTTGATTTCTGTTTAAGGAGTCCGCATCCAGCACAAGGCACGGACCCAGTAGACCCTCGGTGAAAGAATGATTGAATTGGTGCACGGAGCAGAGCCAAGCACCCGAGGTTTAGGAGACTCCCTCAGACTTGGATGCAGTTTCTGCAGGGTAGGACTGACTGATGAGATGTACAATAAAAACATGAATAGCTATTTATTGAATGCTGACATTGAGCCAGATACCGTGTTTTACAGGCATTAGCTGATTCAGTCTTCAAAACAGAGAGGTTAAATACCTTGGCCAAAGCCACACAGCTCAGGAATCAAATATTTGAATTTGTTGGATGTTTATAGAGAATAGACTAGCTATTACTATACAACTATAACATCCCAGCTACTCGGGAGGCCAGTCTGGGTAACCTAGCCACCCTGTCTCCAAATAAAAAGGGCTGAGGGTGTAGTTCAGTGGTAGAGTGTTTACCTAAAATGTGTGGGCCCATGGGTTCAATCTCTAAGTTCCACTCAGTAACTCAAAGAAGAAAAAAGAAGTTGGCACATTTTGAGTCTAAGGAATACCAAGATACGGATCTATAAGGAATATCAAGGTATGGACCTGTTGGACATGTATTTATGTACATGACACCATTTTGGTGATAAAGGGAGTTGGAGTCCCTGGAAGACTAATTTTGGGGGCCTCAGATTGTATGTAAGTGAACTCTTTCACTGTCCAGGCTTAGCAAAGGTTTTTGTTTTGTTTTTATTTTTGTTTTTGGTATGGGGAATTGAACTCAGGAGCACTTGACCACTGAGCCACATCCCCAGCCCTGTTTTGTGTTTTATGTAGAGACAGGGTCTCACTGAGTTGCTTAGCTCCTCGCCGTTGCTGAGGCTGGCTTTGAACTCGCGATTCTCCTGGCGCAGCCTCCCAAAATGCTGGGATTACAGGCATGTGCCACCGCGCCTGGCTAGCAAAAGTTATTTGATGTATCCACAAATAAAAACTGATATTTGCCTAATTTGTGGGACTGACAAAAAAGAAAAGCCCAGGGCCTGACTGTATTAAGGAAGTTTGACATTGCAGTGTCTGTTGTGTCCCAGAACCATCATTTCCTGCTTACAACCATGGAGGTCACAACTGGTGGTCAGAACTGTACAGAAAAGAACAAAAGACCCCTAACATTGAAGCAATATAGACTGAAGTTGAAAGAAGTTCCTGAATGCATGCACCAAAGTCTAGAAAGGTTCTGGTCCCAACTGAATAACTGTCCATATCACTGAAAATAAACAGCAGCTGGCCCAAGGGCTCATTTGGAGCCAGTCGGTGTTCCAGAAAGGGCCGTCTGGCTGGCCGTGATGGCTCAAGCCTGTAATCCCAGCACTTAGGGAGGCTGAGACAGGAGAATCGGGAGCTCAGAGCCAGCCTCAGCAACTGGTGAGGTGCTAAGCAACTCAGTGAGACCCTGTCTCTACATAAAACACAAAATAGGAGGCTGGGGTTGTGGCTCAGTGGTAGAGCGCTTGCCTGGCATGTGTGAGGCACTGGGTTTGATCCTTGGCACCACATAAAAATAAATTTTAGAAGGTATTGTGTTCATCTGCAACTTAAAAACACACACACACACACACAAAATAGGGCTGGGGATGTGGCTTCGTGGTCGAGTACCCCTGAGTTCAATCCCTGTTACCAAAAAAAACAAAACACACATACACATATAGGGCTGGGATGTGGCTCAGTGGTCAGTACTCAAGTATCCCTGATTTCAATCCCCAGTACCAAAAAGGGGGATGGGGGCTGTTCTGCCTGAAACTATGGCTCCACGTACACATACACCTGTGTGGTTATGTTTGTTTCCTCGTACTGGGGACTGGAGACTGAAAGCAAGGGCAGCTCTACCACAGAGCTATATCCCCAGCCCTTTTTATTTATTTATTTTGTGACAGAATCTCACTAAGTTGCCAAGGCTGGCATGGAACTTGTGATCCTCTTGCCTCACCTCTTGAGTAGCTGAGATTATGGAGTACGCCACCACACGAAGCTAAGTGCTGTCTCTTTTATCCTCTCCCCTAACGAAGCTCAGAGCAGAAACTAGGGACGATCCCAGCCTCTTCCTACCAGGGAGAGGAGACAGGGAGAGGTATAAACCACAAGTACCAAAGCAAGTTAGAGGCAGCATGGCCTCCCCTTCTCTTCCCTTGGCCCCTCCTTCCCTGCCTCCCCTCCAGCCCCTGTTCCTCAGCTGTTGGGAGATGATCCAGCATTTTTTATTTTGTTGTTTTGTTTTTTTCTCTTTGATCCAGCACTTAGGTGGTTGGTTCTTCATGCCAAGCTCTGGACTAGGCACAAGGCCTGTGCTTTTCTTCTCTCTTTCTTTTGAACCCAGAGGGATTTTTACCACTGACCACATCCCCCGTTCTTTTTATTTTTTATTCCCAGACAGGGTCTCACTGAGTTGCTGAGGGTGTTACTAAATTGCCAAGGCTTGCAGAGTGCATGTCTGTAATCCTCGCTACTATGGAGGCTGTGACGGGAGGATGGCAAGTTCAGGGACAGCCTCAACAACTTGGTGAGGCCCTGAGCAATTTAGTGAGACCCTGAGCAAGATGCTACCTCAAAATAAAAAGTAAAATGGGCTGGAGATGTAGCTCAGTGGTAAAGCCCCCTTGGGTTCAATCCCTAGTAACAATAAATAAATACCCACACCTGGCCTGGAACTTGAGATCCTCCTGCCTTAGCCTGCTGAGTGGCTGGAATTATAGGCATGTGCCACCATAGCCAGCTAGGCCTGTGCTTTTCTTTTGGTATCAGGGATTAAAACCCAGGGGCTCTTAACCACTGAGCCACATCCCCAGCCACCTTTCTATTTTATTCTGAGCCAGGGTCTCACTAAGTTGCTTAGGGCCTGGCAAAGTTGCTGAGACTGGCTTTGAACTTGGAATCATCCTGCCTCATCCTCCCAAGTCATTGGGATTACAGGGATGCGCCATGGCACCCAGGTAGGCCTGTGCTTTTCAAAGTGCTGTCTCCTACAAGAGGCACCAAAATCACATGGGAACTTATTAGAAATGAAAATTCTGAGTTTTGCCCTACCATCTATCCCTCCTGAGTCACAGATTCAGAGATGGAAGAGAGAGCATGTGATTTCACAGGCACATGCCTGTGATCACAGCAGCTTGGGAGGCTGAGGCAGGATGAGTTCCAGGACCAGCCTTGGTAACTTAGCCAGAACCTGTCTCAAAAAGAAATTTAATTTTTTTTTATTTTTGAAAAAGGGTGAGGGATGTAGGTCAGTGCTATAATGCTTCTGGGTTCAAACCCCACTATCAAACATAAATGAAGCCAGGCGCGGTGGCTCAAGCCTGTAATCCCAGCACTTAGGGAGGCTGAGACAGGAGAATTGCAAGTTCAAAGCCAGCCTCAGCAATGGCGAGGCGCTAAGCAACTCAGTGAGACCCTGTGTCTACATAAAACACAGAATAGGGCTGGGAATGTGGCTCAGTGGTTGAGTGCCCCTGAGTATGAGCCATAAGAACAACAGCGATTGGATTGTTGTGAAGAATACCTGAGACAGCACAAACTTGGCACACGGTAGGCACTCAGTCAAGTGTAGCCATTATCAGCTAGCTGAGGGATTACTTTTCTTTTTAAAATTTGTCATTCTCAGATAAAGAAAATGTGGTATATATACATAATGGAATATTATTCAGCATAAGAAAAATGAAATGATGTCATTTGCCAGTAAATGGATGGAACCAGAGACTATCATGCTAAGTGAAATAAGCCAATCCCCAAAAAACCAAAGACCAAATGTTCTCTATGATATTTGGATGCTAACTCACAATAAAGGAGGGGGGAGGGAACAATAGAAGTTCATTGGATTAGACAAAGGGGAATGAAGGGATGGAGGAGGGATGGGAATAGGAAAGACAGTAGAATGAATTGGACATAACTTTCCTATGTTCATAAATGAATACACAACCAGTGAAACTCCAGATCATGTACAACCACAAGAATGGGAACTTATGCTCCATGTATGTATAACATGTCAAAATACTTTCTGTCATGTATAACTAAAAAGAACAAATAAATTTTTTTTTAATTTGCCATTCTTGAGCCAGGTGTGGTGGCGCACACCTGTAATCCCAGCACTTTGGGAGGCTGAGACAGGAGGATTGCGAGTTCAAAGCCAGCCTCAGCAATGGCGAGGGACTAAGCAACTCAGTGAGACCCTGTCTCTACAAAAACACAAAATAGAGCCGGGCGCAGTGACTCAAGCCTGTAATCCCAGCACTTAGGGAGGCTGAGACAGGAGAATCGCGAGTTCAAAGCCAGCCTCACCAACAGCGAGGTGCTAAGCAACTCAGTGAGACCCTGTCTCCACATAAAACACAAAATAGGGCTGGGGATGTGGCTCAGTGGTCGAGTACCCCTGAGTTCAATCCCCAGTACCAAAAAAAAAACAACCCACAAAATAGGGTTTGGGGTGTGGTTCAATGGTTGAGTACTCCTGAGTTCAATCCTTGGTACCAAAAAAAAAAAAAATTGCTATTCTTGTGTATCCATTCTCAAAGATGCAGAATGTTTATGTTCAGAAAGGAATGAACCGTACAGCAAAACTTTGCATCCCTTCCCTCCCTCAGTTTCCCCCTCCCTTTCTTTCCTTAGACATATTTATCATGTATCTTGAGTACCAGGCCCTCTGCTGGACAGTGAGTACAAAGAGATGAATTGGATCTTTCCTGCTTCAAAAAAGCCTACAGTCTAGAAAGAGCATCAGTATTCAAAGTTTTACTAGGCCAAGCTGGACATGATGGTCCATGCCTGTAATTCCAGCTATTCTAGAGGCTGAGGCAGGAAGATCACAAGTTCAAGGCCAGATTTAGTGAGATCCTGCCTCAAAATTTAAAAATTAAAATGTAGGCTGGAGTCGTGGCTCAGTGGTAGAGCACTTGCCTAGCACATGTGAGGCACTGGATTCGATCCTCAGCATCACATAAAAATAAGTAAAAGGGGGGCTGGGATTGTAGCTCAGCGGTAGAGTGCTTGCCTTGCATGCGTGAGGCCCTGGGTTCGATCCTCAGCACCACATACAAAGCAATAAAATAAAGACATTGTGTCCATCTAAGACATTTAAAAAAAATAAAATAAAATAAATAAATAAATAAATAAATAAATAAAAGGTACAAACAAACACACAAAAAAGCGTTATTTAAAAAAAATTAAAATGTAACTCAATGATAAAGCAGCCTTGGGCTGGGCACTGTGATGCATGTCTGTAATCCAGCAAATGGGGAGGCTGAGGCAGGAGTATTGCAAGTTCAAGACCAGCCTCAACAATGTAGTGAAGCCCTAAGCATTTAGTGATACTTTGTCCCAAAATATAAAATAAAAGGGCTGGGAATGTAGCTCAGTGGTAGAATGCTAACTGGGTTCAATCCCCAGTTCTGGGGGAAAAAATAATACTAGAGCCAGAGCAGGAATCTCTCTAGTAGGGACAAGGGAAGGATGTTTCCTCATTTGATGAGTAAATACTAAATTTATATTTGATTAATACCTGTTATTTCTAAACTATGGAGGCTGGGCGTGGCCTCTGTCCTCAATGAAAGGTGCAAGACACAGATAATAAATCAACTGCAAGTGCTTGGGCAGGGAACTTCACTTCCCTCAGACTCAATCTTTTCTTTTTTTTTTTTGGTACACAGGATTGAACTCAGGGATACTCAACCACTTAAATATGCCTAAGGTTGGAAGAGGGGGAAGAGATCTGACAGTTGTTTTGCCAGATTCTGGACTATATATTTTACATTTATTATTTCATCTAATCCTTAGAATAAGAAAAAGATCATCATCCCCATTTTATACATTTAAAGATTGAGACTGAGCCGAGTGCGGTGGCGCACACCTGTAATCCCAGCACTTTGGGAGTCTGAGACAGGAGAATTGCGAGTTCATAGCCAGCCTCAGCAACGGCGAGGCACTGTCTCTACATAAAACGCAAAATAGGGCTGGGTATGTGGCTCAGTGGTCGAGTACACCTGAGTTCAGTCCCCAGTACCAAAAACAAAAGAGGGCTGGGGATACACCTCAGAGGTAGAGCAGCACTAGGTTCAGTCTCTGGTATTGTAAAAATGAAACAAACTCTCCAGGTCATCTAAAACAAGAAAAGTTTGAGAAACTCAGAGCCAAGAGGAGCCTATAAGAAACAGGACAACTAAATCTAAAGTAGTATTTGTCCTGGGAGGAATCCTGGAACAGAAAAAAAAATGATATTAGATAAAAACAAAAGAAATTTGAATGAAGTATGGACTTAGACATTATGTCACCGCCCGTCTATTGTGATAAATGTACCATACTGATGTTAGATGTTACTACAGGGGAAATTGGGTGTGGGGTTTATGAAAACATTGTACTGTACTCTTCCACTGATCTTCTCTCAATGTAAAACTATTCTAAAATGCATTTCATGAAAAAACAACCAGAACCTAAATGAAAGAGCTAAAACCATGAAATACTTAGAACAAAAGAAAATCTTCATGACACTGGTTTACCAATGATATTTTATGTATAATACTACAAACAAGTAACACAAAGAAAAACAGATAGGTTGGGCTTTATCAAAATATAAAACTTTTGGGGCCAGGGATATACCTTAGTGGTATAAAGTTTACCTAACATGCGAGGTCCTGGGTTCAAAAAACAATTAAAAAAATAAAAACTTTTTTTTTTTGGTACCAGGAATTAAATCCAGGGGTGCTTAACCACTAAGCCATATCCCTAGTCCTTTTTATTTTTTATTTTGAGATAGGGTCTCACTAAGGTGTTAGAGTCTCACTAAATTGCTGAAGCTGGCCTTGAACTTGTGATCCACCTGCCTCAGCTTCCCAAAGCCACTGGGATTACAGGCATGCGCCACCAACACACCCAGCATCAAAATAAAAATTTTAAAAAGGGCTGGGCATGTACTTCAGTGGTAGAGCCCTTGCTTAGCATGTATGAGTCCCAGTCTTCAATCCTCAGTTCTGAAGTAGATGCCCTTTGAAATTAAAAGCAACTCCTTGTAACAGTTTTTTTTTGTTTCTTTTTAAAATATTTTTTAGTTGTTGATGGACCTTTATTTTTTATTTATTTATATATGGTGCTGAGGATCGAACCCAGTGCTTCACACATGCTAGGCAACTGCTCTACCACTGAGCTACAAACCCACCCCCCCTGGTAACAGTTTTTACCTCCCCATTCTGAGGACAGATGCCAAGGAAATTAAGGCTGACAAATTTCATTCATTTTGGGTTTTTTGTTGTTGTTGTTGTTGTTGTTTTTGGTACTGGAGATTGAACTCAGGGGCACTCGACCACTGAGCCACATTCCCAGCCCTATTTTGTGTTTTTTTATGTAGAGACAGGGTCTCACTGAGTTGCTTAGTGCCTCGTTGTTGCTGAGGCTGGCTTTGAACTCGCAATTCTCCTGTCTCAGCCTCCCAGAGTGCTGGGATTACAGGCTCGCGCCACCGCGCCCCGCTAAGGCTGACAAATTTCTGATTAAGCACAGCCTAGTTAAATCTACATGTTTGTTTGTTTGTTTGTTTTTGCTACTGGGGATTGAACTCGGGTACTAGACCACTGAGCCACATCCCCAGCCCTAAATCTACATGTTTTTTATGTGGTTGTTTTGGTACTGGGGATTAAGTGCTTCATTACTGTGCTGCATCCCCAGACCTTTTTAAAATTTTTCATCAAGCTGGGCACGGTGGCACACACCTGTAATCCCAGCACTTTGAGGAGCAGAGACAGGAGAAACATGAGTTCAAACCCAGCCTTAGCAACAGCGAAGCACTTATCAACTCAGTGAGACCCTATCTCTAAATAAACAAAAAATAGGGCTGAGGATGTAGTTCAGTGATCGAGAATCCCTGAGTTCAATCTCTGATACAAAAAAAAAAAAAAAAAAAATTTTTTTTTTCATCAAATTGTGGAGACTGGCCAGGCTTGGTGACACACACCTGTGATCCCTGTGGCTCTGGAAGCTGAGGCAGGAGGATTACAAATTCAAAGCCAGACTCAGCAATTTAGCAAAGCTCCTAAGCAATTTAGCAAGACCCTGTTTCAGAAAATAAAAAAAAGCCAGGCACGTTGGCGCATGCCTGCAATCCCAGCACCTTGGGAGGCTGAGACAGGAGAATTGCGAGTTCAAAGCCAGCCTCAGCAACGGCGAGGCACTACGCAACTCAGTGAGACCCTGTCTCTAAAAAAAAACACAAATAGGGCTGGGGATGTGGCTCAGTGGTCGAGTACCCCTGAGTTCAATCTCTGGTACCAAAAAATAAAATAAAGGCTGGGCACACTGGCCCACACCTGTAATCCCAGCACTTTGGGAGGCTGAGACAGGAGGATCTCGAGTTCAATACCAGCCTCAGCAACGGCGAGGCGCTAAGCAACTCAGTGAGACCCTGTCTCTACATAAAACACAAAATGGGGCTGGGGATGTGGCTCAGTGGTTGAGTAAACCTGAGTTCAATCCCTGGCACCAAACAAACAAACAAATAAATAAATAAAAAGAGCTTACGATGTAGCTCAGTGGTAACGCAAAAAAAGAAAAAATTGCTAATGCTGGCCTTGAATTTGGGGTCCTCCTCCCTCAGAATCTCTAGTAGCTGAGATTATAAACCTGAACCACCATACCTGGCTCAGATGTTATTTTATTTTATAGCATTCTTAGCTTTGGGGTTGGTGGGAGCTAGTGGTCTTTCCTCTAAGCTTGTAACAGGGGTCTACTTCATTTGATTATAACCCTTGCTGCTGTGCCACTGTAGCTTATTTTAAAACTGAAAACATTTTTTTTTTCCTTCATCTCCTCCCTCTCCCCACTCCCTAACCATGGGAAAGCAATATTGACCTTCTAGTCCTAGGCCAAATTATTTATGCTTCAGCTCATGACCACAAGAATGAAGGAATCCACACTTTGGGGCTGGCACCTGCAGATCTAAGCAAAGGCTCCCCCTCTCAAGACTATAAATGAATTATGACTTCTGACATGGCACAGCTGGAGTTTAGCTGTGCATCTCCTCTTGAAAGGCCCAGTTTTCTCTGGCAGTGAGAATCACAGCTGCTCCAACAGGAGACCCCTATGTATTCTCCTTTGCTAGCAAAGAAAGAAAACTTCTTTTCCCTTTCTCTCAAAACCTTCTCCTTGGGCTAGGGTTATGGCTCAGCAGAACACTCGCCTAGCATGTGTAAGGCACTTAGTTCGATTCTCAGCACCACATATGAATAAATAAAAAATAAATAAAGGTCCATTGGCAACTAAAAAATATTAAAAACAAAACCAAACCTGTCCTTGCTATTGAATTGACATTGAGGACACGGACAGAGCTTTCAGTATCAAGCTTAATGACACATTCCCAGGACTGGGGTTGTGGCTCAGTGGTAGAGCGCTCACCTAGAACACATGAGGCACTGAGTTCTATCCTCAGCACCATATAAAAATAAAAATAGTGAGGCGTGGTGGCTCAAGCCCGTAATCCCAGCACTTTGGGAGGCCAAGACAGGAGAATCGCAAGTTCAAAGCCAGCCTCAGCAACGGCGAGGCACTAAGCAACTCAGTGAGACCCCGTCTCTACATAAAACACAAAATAGCCCGCTGAGAATGTGGCTCAGTGGTCAAGTGCCCCTGAGTTCAATCCTCAGTACCAATAAATAAATAAATAAAATAAAATAAAGGTATTGTGCTTACCTACAACTAAAATATATAAGTAAAAAAATGACACATTCCCAAACCTGACATAGTGGTACATATCTGTAATCAAGGAACTGTGGAGGCCGTGGCAGGAGGATCACAAATTCCAGCGCATTCTCAACAATTTCATAAGACCCTGTCTCAAAATAAAAATAAAAAAGGGCTGGTGATGTGGCTCAGTGGTTAAGCACCCTGGTTATATCTCCAGTATCAAACCTCCCCACCAACACACAGATTTTGAAAGGTTTATCTAATAGTAAAGAGAATGTTAAGTCAAATACAAAGGTTAAAAGTAAAATGACTATTTTTCTAAAGGGCCTGAGATAACCCAAGGTAATTTTGACACACAATATGCTCTCTCTCCATAATCACTATGTTCTACACAGCCAAAGCCATTGTACAGGATCTGTAACACAGTTGCAGGATGGAAAGTTCGAGGCCAGAGACCCAGTCACAAGTTAAAAATGAAAAGTGTGTTGCCCGGTGCGGTGGCTCAAGCCTGTAATCCCAGCATTTAGGGAGGCTGAGACAGGAGAATCGTGAGTTCAAAGCCAGCCTCAGCAATGGCGAGGCACTAAGCAACTCACCAACTCAGTGAGACCCTGTCTCTACATAAAACACAAAATAGGGCTGGGCATGTGGCTCAGTGGTCGAGTGCCCCTGAGTTCAATCCCCAGTACCAAAAAAAAAAGTGTAAACCAGATATGGTGGCACATGCCTATAATCCCAGCACATGGGGAAGCTGAGGCTTCGTGAGGCCCTAAACAACTTAATGAGATCCTATCTTAAAATAAAATATAAAAAAATATAAAAAGGGCTGGGGATGTGGCTCAGTGGTTAAGAGCCTTTGGATTCAATCTCCAGTACCAAAAACAAAAACAAGCCGGGCGCGGTGGCTCAAGCCTGTAATCCCAGCACTTAGGGAGGCTGAGACAGGAGAATTGCGAGTTCAAAGCCAGCCTCAGCAATGGCGAGGCGCTAAGCAACTCAGTGAGACCCTGTCTCTACATAAAACACAAAATAGGTCTGGGGATGTGGCTCAGTGGTCGAGTACCCCTGAGTTCAATCCCCAGTACCACAAAAAAACAAAAACAAAAACGTGTAAACAGAATGGAAATGTCCATAAGTCATGAGTCTGATAACTTATTTTTTTTTTCAGTACTGGAACTGAACCCAGGGGCATTCTCCCACTGACCTACATCCTTAGCCTTTAGTCGCCCATGAATGACCTTAAACTTGTTATCCTCCTGTCGTAGCCTCAAGAGTAGCTGAGATCACAGGTATGTGCCATAATGCCTGGGCTGATAACCCTCTTGTGATTTTTTTTTTTTGCGGGGGAGGAACAGAATTTAACCTAGGTCCTCACACACTCTGGGCAAGTGCTCTACCACTGAGCTACATCCCCAGACCTTTCTATGTTTTTAAAACAGGGTCTTGCTAAGTTGCCGAGGCTGGCCTCAAACTTGTGATCCTCTTTCCTCAAGCCTACCCAGTCATTGGGATTACACCATGTGCCGCAGTGCACCACTCCAGATGATAATCTTTTGATTTGCATTTTGGGCTCTGGGTACTATGTAACTGTATGGTCATGTCATTTTGGTTATTCTAGATGCTTACAAAGGGCAGAAGTGATTGAAGATCACATTCCAAGGAGTGGTTGGAACTGTCCAGTATCCTAATGGCCTCCAGACTCTATTTCCAAAGCTCTTTCAATATTGTTTTCATGGGCTGGGATTGTAGCTCAGTGGTAGAGCGTTTGCCTTGCATGCGTGAGGCCCTGGGTTCGATCCTCAGCACCACATACACAGCAATAAAATAAAGACATTATGTCCATCTACAACTAAAAAAAAAAAAGTTTTCATTGCAATTTTCCTTTTATTTTCACAATGATAAATTTTATGATATGCACGCATAACCACAATACAAAAACAACTAGAAAATTCATGAAGTACATTATTTTTTATTATAATAAAAAATAGTATTATCTTGAATTTTCTAGTTTCCAGCTACTCAGGCCATCTGGTCCATGACACAAAGCACTCACCCTCCAATAAGAGCCCCATTCTATTATTACACACTGGTCCAACCAAGGTTCCCAGGCAAACAAAGACACTCCTATCAAACATGACATGCTAAGGGACTAGAAATGATCTCCCGGAAGCAAAGGGCAGAGATGTTTTGGCAGGGTAACATTCTTTTGATGCATAATAGTACCAGTGGTCAATGGCTATGGAAAATATTGTGATCATGCTTCATAATGGTAGGATCTTGGGAAACAGCACAAGCCCGGCTTCACTGGCTGTGTTGAACCTTCTGGAAGTCCTGGGTGTAAGAATGAAGGGGAACCCAGAGATGAACCATGTGTAGGCAGCCGGCCATTGTATTTCCTATCCTCTCAATCCCTGGACCCAATTTACTTCAAGAGAATTTATAGAGATTGTATCTGGTTGGGTCATGGTGTGGGCTCCAACTACTCCCAAGGGGTGGTCACTGGAGGGCCTGCCTTCTAAGAGCCACCTTACTCTCTTCCATTAGATCCATAAAAAATAAAAACTGGACTTGATTCCAGCGTGGGACAAGTTCTTGTCCCAGTTGTTTCCCAAATTGAGAATATGGATAACATTTACCTTGCAGAGTTTTGTGGAAGAGTAAATGACAGCTTAGCAGAGGCAGGACATCAATGACTATTAATTCCTAAGCCCTCCCAGTTTGATGTTTGCTTCTGCCTCAACCCTTTACAATAGCATCTTGAGATCAATCACTTTGCCGAATACGGCTGGTTTTCTGTTCTGGCTTGGAAACTCAAGTTTATTTATTTATTTTGGGGTACCCGGGATTGAACACAGGCATTTGACCACTGAGCCGCATCCCCAGCCCTATTTTGTATTTTATTTAGAGACAGGGTCTCACTGAGTTGCTTAGCACCTGGCCATTGCTGAGGCTGTCTTTGAACTCACAATCCTTCTGCCTCAGCCTCCCAAGTCACAGACTATAGGTGTGTGCCACCACTCCCTGCTGTGGAACTCAAGTTTAGAGACTATTTATTTTGGTGGTTGTAGGGATTGAACCCAGGGCCTTGTACATGCAAGGCAAGCACTGAGCTATATCCCCAACCCCCTACAGACTCTCTTTAAATGGACTTGGCCCTAAGGGCCAGCAGTTCTGATACTGAGTCTCTTTTTTTGTTTTCAGAGCAGCCCAGAGCCTCATGCATACTCAGCAAGCACTCTGCCACTGAGTTACATCCCCAATCTCATTGATGGTCTCTTAAAAGGGAATATGATTCCAGTCCACCACTTACTGGCCATGTAATCTAAATATTTTGACCCATCTCTGCTGCAATTCCTTCATCTGAAAAGTGGAGAATAATTGAATTTACTCATATCATAGGACTGTTGGGAGGAGTAAATGGGTTAATATAATGCACTTATATATGTAGTAACTGTATATATCATATAGAAGCATTTGTGATTATCTCATGTCACATCTTGTTTCTTCACTAAACGCTGCATCACAGCTGGAGAAGTGAAGGCACATGTAAAAGCCCATCTACTGGCCTCAGCATTCTATTTCTTCTTTTTAAAGCCCAGGGTAAAATTTGGTATGCTTCCTACTCTCCCTTTAATTCTCTACCACTCCTTTTTTGGGGGAGGAGGGGTTAAACACATGGGCCGGTATATGCTAAGCAGAGCTATATCACTCCCAAGAACAAGTTTCCAGGAACCTCCTGGGCCACTTCTAACCACTAGATGGCCAAAGTTACAGGGTGATTATTTCCTTAGGCAAGCAAACACTTCAGCCCTCTAATACAGGATTTCCTAGGGCTGGGATATCAACAGGAAGTCCTGCAGAGAAGAGCTCTGCCAAAACACTCATTCCAAGGAAAGGATTGGTAAAGCAACAAATTTGTCCGGTCTTGTACAACATCCTGCAGCTCCACATGTGGCCCATTACAGACCTCACCCACAGATGAGCCACTGGTGATCCTACTCCTCTGGATTCCTGGGACAGGAAGACCTATAGATATGACCCTGTGTAAGAAAACTATATAAAGTGGTTGGCCCATTTATTCGTACTAGGAACGTGTTTCTTTACAGGAGGAAGGGAACTCTGAACACTAGAGTCTTTTCTTTTTTTACTTTTTATTTTTTGCCTCACTGAAGATTGAACCCAGGGCTTAGCAAATGCTAGGCGAGCAAGCTACCACTGAAGTTACATCCCCAGCCCTTTAATTTTTAGAGACAGGGTCTTGCTAAATTCCCCCAGGCTGACCTCCAACTCATGATCCTCCTGTCTCCGGCATCCAGAGTAGCTGGGATTACAGGTGTGCACCACTGAAAAGTCTCACCCATTTTATGCAAACTTGGGCCCAAACTCTTCGTATGTACGCACGATCAGGTATAAGTACTGGAGTTAAATAAATGGAACCAAATATTCATAGTATTAAATGATAAAGGAAAGGGAGGAGGGGACAACACTACAACTTTTACACAATGCTTCAGGCAAAAAGAGCTAACAATCCCCAGTGTAGCACAAAATTGCTTCCCACCATCTCCCAAGTTAGTCATTTAATAGTCAGTAGTCCAAGTTTTAAGAAAATGTCCTGGAAAACAGGAACAACCTTCCCCACTCCCGTTTCTGTGAGCTGCAATTAAGAAGCCATGTTTTTAAGCACTCAAGACCGGTACTCTTGGGAAAGGCCCTCAGAATCTCCAGTATGAGGTCTCAACTTTTCCATCTGTAAAAGGCAGACGCGGCGAGGAGACCCGCTAGGCATCCAAATCAAAGTCATCGCGCTCCTCATTGTATTCCAGCACATGCCTCTTGATCTTGGAGGAGTCAACCCAGGTGACAAAGTCCTCCATGCTGCGAGTGACAAGGAAGGCGGGGTCGGTAACTACATCTGGGCCGACACGCACGTGGCCCTGCTCCACGAAAGCCACGGCAGCCTGAAGATGCTGTGCCATGCGCAGTTTGAGGAGCACTGTGGGAAGGCGGCGGCGGCAGAAGGACGAGGCTGTGACGAAATCGCAGAGCTCGAGCGATCCGCGCGTGGGAACCAGACCGAGAGCATACAGCTTGTCCAGAAGCGCAGCCGAGGCGCGCACGCGAAACGGGTCACGCTCCGGCAGGTCGCGCAGTCGCCGCGCCAGCTCGCGCACCGCGCGGCTCAGCTGATTGTAGCGCGTGTAGTCTTCGCGCCGCTGCAGCCGGTAACGCCGCAGCACGCGCAACTCATGCAGGTTGTGGTCAGTGACCTCCCAGTTCAGGAAGTCAACCTGCTTCAGTAGCTTCTGCTCGTGGAACTTAAGCTTCCGCACCATGATGGCGGCAGCCGAAGAAGCGATTGAAAGCTTGTTCACGCGCTCGTGCGACTTCCGGCCCGGCGCCTGAAGACAGTGTTTCCCCGAGGGCCCTGGGCCAATGAAAGAAAGGCTCAAAGCCACGCCTCCCAACCCCATTGGTTAGAGTTGGGCCACACCTTTGCATCTATCTCGCGTTTCTTTATTTCTCGTAGGCATGGGGAGGGCTAAGAAGTGCAGCAGGTCGGTAGTGAAAGCCAGTCTAGAGGCGACTGTGGGGATCTTAGTAACCGAGAGTGCATCTTCTACTGCAGTAACAATTTCTTAGATTTCTACCCTTTGGGGACTTTCAGCAGAGGCTTTCCCCGGAAATCTGAAGAGGCCAGTTCCGGGGAAGAGAGGTGATGACTGGCTTCTTCAGTTGGGTTTACTGCGCACACGGCTGTTTCAACCACCCTGTGGAGACTTCACGGAGCCGGCGGTGGCGGAGGCTGACCGAGTCGTCCTGCCTTCCGCCAGCGGCTGCTCAGTCTTTCACCAGGCGAGCAGAGAAGTTTCTCCTTGCCAAATAGGGCTGGACTGCACTAAACCTATGGCATGTGGATTCCCTGGCCACTTCCTAGATGCAGAAAATTGGAATCTATTGCGGAACTGTCTGGAAATCTTGTTTTTTTTCCTCCTCCCTCCCCCGCCCTGCGGTGTTGGGTATTGAGCCAGGGGTTCTCTGCTACGGAGCTCTGTCCTCATCCCTTATTTTATTTTGAGATAGGGTCTCACTAAATTGCCCAGGACTATCTTCACTCAACCTCTGGAGTCGCGGAGATTACGGGCGTGTGCCACCGTGCCTGACTGGAAATCTGTATTTTTAATGAGTGCCAGGTGATTTCACGAAATACATCGAATTTGGGAAACTTGGACGATTAGTACAAAGCCTAACCCTTTAGTCTGGCCTCAAACGCATTAGCCTGGGTGGATTTCTGGCCACCGAGTACTGAATTAAATTTAATGCTGTTTGGGCTAGTTAGATCTGTAAATTACATTTGAGCCATAGCGCTTCTGGGCTAATTACTTTTTATTTTTATTTTTATTTTTTTTGTAGATGGACACAATGTCTTTATTTTATTGCTTTGTATGTGGTGCTGAGGATCGAACCCAGGGCCTCACGCATGCAAGGCAAGCGCTCTACCACTGAGCTACAATCCCAGCCCTGGACTAATTACTTTTTAAACCAGGCCTTTGCCGCCATCTAGCTTCTACGCTGATCATTTTGTTTTTCATTGTCTTTTGAAAAAATGCAGTATTTGATAGCTGGAAAATAAATATATATCATGTAAGTTATCATGTATAATGCACAGTCGTGAACTCAGCAGCAGATTTAGTAAACATCACCAGAACCATTGAATCATTTCATTTACCTAATCCAGACTCTCCCTCTTCCAGAGGTAAAGGTATCAGGTATCTCTTTTCCTAATTTTTTTTTTTTTTT
>PVHX01019630.1:0-33960 GCA_004024805.1 Geosciurus inauris
TGGGGATTGAACTCAGGGGCATTCAACCACTGAGCCACCTCCCCAGCCCTATTTTGTGTTTTATGTAGAGACAGGGTCTCACTGAGTTGCTTAGCACCTTGCTGTTGCTGAGGCTGGCTTTTAACTCGCGATCCTCCTGTCTCAGCCTTCCCAAGTGCTGGGATTACAGCCATGTGCCACCGTGCCTGGCTTCATGTTTTAAGACAGGGTCTCACTAAGTTGCTCAAAGCCTCGCTAAGTTGCTAAGGCTGGCTTTGAACTCTCAATCCTCCTGCTTTAGTCTCCCAAGTAGCTGGGATTATAGGCAAGGGCCACCATATGTGGTGGGTTAGTAGTTTTTATATGGTTAAATATATACTTACCATACAACTTCACTTTTAGGTTTCTACCCAAAAAGAATAAAAACATATATATATATATATATATATATATATATATATATATATATATATATATTTTTTTTTTTTTTGGTACTGGGGATTGAACTCAGGGCTACTCAACCACTGAGCCACATCCCCAGCCCTATTTTGTGTTTTATGTAGACACAGGGTCTCACTGAGTTGCTTAGCGCCTCGCCATTGCTGAGGCTGGCTTTGAACTCACTATTCTCCTGTCTCAGCCTCCCTAAGTGCTGGGATTACAGGCTTGAGCCACCGCGCCCGGCTTAAAAACATGTTTAAACAGATACCTGTACACAAATATTTATAGCTAAAATGTAATTGCTAAAAACAAGACAGCCTTCAAGACTTTCAAGTGGTAAATGGATAAACAAACTGTGGTACATCCATACAAGGAATACTACTTAGCAATAAAAAGGAATGAACTGGGTGTGGTGACACATTCCTATGATCCCGGTGGCTTGGAAGGCTGAGGCAGGAGGATTGCAAGTTCAAAGCCAGCCTCAGCAACTTAGCAAGACTCTGTCTCAAAATAAAAAATAAAAGGAGCTGGGCGTGGTGGCACACGCCTGTAATCCCAAGACTTAGGGAGGTTGAGACAGGAGAATCACGAGTTCAAAGCCAGCCTCAGCAACGGCGAGGCACTAAGCAACTCAGTGAGATCCTGTCTCTATATAAAACACAAAATAGGGCTGGGGATGTGGCTCAGTGGTCGAGTGCCCCTGAGTTCAATCTCCAGTATCAAAAAAATAAAAAATAAAAAATAAAATAAAATAAAAGGGCTAGGGATGTAACTCAGTGGTTAAGTACCCCTGGTTCAATCCTCCTAACCCCTGCAAAAAGGAATGAACTACTGATACACACAAAGTGGGTGGTTATACTAAGTAAAAGAAAGCAGATTCAAAAAGGTTCCTATTATGTGATTCCATTTACATGACATTCTCAAAAAGGCAAAACTTCAGGGAAAGAAAACAGATCAGTAGTTGCGAGCTGCTGGGGATGCAGGGAGGGGTTGATTGTAGAGGGAATTTCTGAGATAATGGAAATATTTTTCTCTCTCTTTTTTCTTTTCCCCTTTCTTTCTTTCTTTCTTTCTTTCTTTCTTTCTTTCTTTCTTTCTTTCTTTCTTTCTTTCTTTCTTTCTTTCTCTCTCTCTCTCTCTCTCTCTCTCTCTCTTTCTTTCTTTCTTTCTTCTTCTTTCTTTCTGTCATACTGGAGATTGAACCTAGGAGTGCTGTACCACTGAATTAAATCCCCAGCCCTTTTAAAAATTTGAGACAGGGTCTTGCTAAGTTGCCAAAGATGCCTCAAATTCTTGATCCTCCTGCATTAGGCTTCCAAGTAGTTGTGATTATAGTCATGTGTCATCGTGCCCAGCAGAATATTTGATATCTGGGTTATGAAAATAGTTAGTGATTATATTTGTCAAAATCATATAATTCAAAAGGTTGAATTTTCTAGTAGGAAAATGACACTTAAATTTTTTTAAAATTAGGAGTTGGATTCAAATTCCTCTCCCCTTACTCTGTCTTCTCTGCCACTACCCAATATCATATCCTCAATGATCTTGTTCTGGGCAAAAAATATCCCAATTCAGCCACCCTAAACATTGCTTTGCTTCTAGAACAAGAGGTAAATGATCTACTAACAATGGTCTCTGCAGGGCCACATGTCTGTTTGCATTCCTCTGTCCCATTCTGTCTTTCTAAGCCTGTTCATCAAGGGCCAGCCCTTCCTCTCTTAACTCCATTTCCCCTTCCCTGCTCAGGAGTCCTGAGAGTGACCTGGGGAAGAAACCAAATCCTTAGGCCTAGTCGCCATGGGGGTGAAAAATTCTGCTTGTAAAGATGGGGGTTCCTCACACTCAACTTTCCACAGTTCTAGCCAGTAAAATAGCCACGTGTCCCAAGAACTTACAGCCTGTGAGGGCCTCTACCTGGCATCTACCTCCCCTTGTCCCTGACCAAGACTACCTCCTCTGACTGCCTCAGGCTCTTCTGGGCTGCCAGCATCTTGGTCAGAGCTAAAGCTACACCACACCCAGAGCCAGCTGGGGCCTCTCAGGGGAGTCATGAAAAGAGGCTTCAGGTCACGGGATGCAGTCTGGTGGATGCACAGGCAAGCTTGTCAAATGACCAGGGCAAACACATCATGGTGAGTGGGAACTGACAGGGAGGTGGGAACAGTCTTGAGATGATACTCTAATGAGTTTGCACCCCCTAATCCTACATAAAATTGTGAATATGATGTTCATAAGCAATAACAGAGGGCACAGTGGGAACATGCCGATGACCACCTATAGAATATGAGCTCTGGGGCTGGGGTCGTGGCTCAGTGGTAGAGCGCTTGCCTCGCACGCGTGAGGCACTGGGTTCGATCCTCAGCACCACATACAAAATACATACATAAATAAAATAAAGATTGTTTAAAAAAAAAAAGAATATGAGCTCATTGGTTCACGTCACTGGAATCTGTATAACTGGGGCAAAATGCTGTGGTGACTCTGAACACATGGTGATAAGCTTGTTGAGCATTATGGCAATATAGTATGAATTCCATAGTCAGGGGTGAATGCACTTGGCCCTCTGAAGGTGTGATCACATTGCTATAAGCATAGTGAACACCAGTAGAGGCTGTGTGCAAACATAAGGCTCTAGTTGAATGCACCATATGGACACAGAGGTGATCCTGTTTTAAGCTCAAGGAGCATTCTGTGGTCCCCACAAGGGGCATAACAGAGGGTAGAGAGCTCTATTGGCCATGTGTTGGGGCATACACTTGGCCCAGGACCTATTCTCTGAGAATCTGCTTCCCCCTACAACCTCCACTGAGTGAGCACACCCTAACAGAGTATGTAGCAACCAACAGTGGCATGCATGGTTCTGAAGGCTTCTTTTCTTTTTCTCCCATTTTCTAAGCTGGAGTTGTTATGGTTGCTCAGTTTCATTCAGCTTCTCTTGAGGGTGTGGATATGGTCACAAGGTGTGAGTCTGCCACAGAGCAAATGGTGGGTAAACTCTGAGGTTGACAACCATTGAAGTGGTCTCTTGTGGCTGTCTTTTCAGTATGCATATGTCATTTTTACTTCTCAGCATCCATTCTTTCTACTTCTGGTGACAGCACCACAACTTTTCTTTGGGGAAAAAAAAATCCCAGGTGGGAATCTATTCTCCTGGCTCTAGAAGGGGCTATCAGAGCTTTCTATCCCCTGCTTATGGGCACTGGGTCAGGAATGGGCCAATGAGAACCTTTCCCAGGACATCTTCTACAACAATTGAGGAAGAGACACTCTCCATGGGGGATTTGAGATGTGCTAGAAGGGAGCCTCGAGCTACTGGGAGATATTACATGAATTCAGCCTCCATTCCAGTCATTGCTACTATGTAAAAAACTACCCCAAATCTTAGTGGCTTAAATGACAACCATTTTATGATATCCCACAGATTCTGTAGGTCAGAATTTCATGGAGGACTTGACTGGGCAATTCTGCTTTTTGAGACACTGATTAAGGTCACTGAATGATACTTCACTGATGGATGGGTTGGTCTAGAGGACCCAAGACAACTACACTCATGTGCCTCATGCCTTGGAAGTAATGGCTGGAAGGCTGGGCTCACTGGGGCTACCAACCAGGTCACCTGCACCAGGCCTCTCCAGTATGGTGTCTCAAGGTAGTTAGGCTTGACTATCCCCAGAGTGGACATCCCAAGTAATCCAGCCCTAGAAGTCCTAGAAGTCCACCTAGGACTTTTTTGACCTAGCCCTAGAAGTCCACCTCAACTTATTAGTTACAAGCAAGTTATGAGGCCAGCTCAGATTGAATGTGAGGGAAATTAGATTCTATATTTTTTGGTACATTATAATTATACATAAAAGTGGGATTCATTATGCCATATTCATGCATGCACATAACATAATTTGCTCAATCTCCTTCCCCAGAACCTTCCCTCCTCCCTCCCACTAATCCATTTACTCTACTGATCTCCCTTCTATTATCATTATTATTTTAATTAGCACATTGTTATATGTATATAGACTATCTTCATGGCATAATGTAGTCACATCGTACAGGAACATGGAATGGGAGATATTATTGTAGTTATTTAGAAAACATAAACCTTTACTTCCTCCTTGAAAATAAAGCCATTACAGAGGAAGTAGTTGAGATAAAGAAAGAGAACCATTCTAGGACCTCAGTCATGAGAACCCTAAGATTCCTTTTCTGCTTAAATCAATCTGTTTGGCTTTTGTCACTTATAACTAAAAGAGCTTTTATATTTAGGGTATGTGTGTCATTATTGCAGGATAACAAACCACCTCAAAACCGTGTGGTTTGAAACAATGATTTATTGTTTCTTATGGTTTTGTGGGCTGACTGGGCCACACCTCTGCTGGTCTCACCTGGGCTCACTCATACAACTTCTGGGTGGAAGGTTCAAGATGGCCACACTCAATGTCTGGCTGTTGGGCGGGGCATCAGTTTCTTTCCATGTGATCTCTCATCCTCCCTAGGAGAGACTGACTTCTCCATATGGAGACAGTGTTCTAAGAGAGTGAACACTCTCTTAGAAGGCTTCTTGAGGCCTGATTTCCAGAACTTGTACAGCCCGACTTCTGTCCTATTCCTGATTCCAAGCAAGTCACAATGCTCAAGTCAAGAGTGAATAAAGGGGCTGGGGTTGTAGCTCAGTGGCATAGTACTTAGCACTGCATAAAAATAAATAAAATAAAGGCATGCTGTTCTTCTACAACTACAGAAATTTTTTAAAAAGAGTGAATAAAGAACTCTACTTCATCATAGTAGAGTTGCAAAGACTTTGTGGTGATATTTAATCTACCACAGTGTGAGAGAGAGCTGAATCATAGGTAGGAATATCGTGGGAATTAGGAGTATGTATAGGAGGCATGGTACATGTGTAGGCAGGTGATCCAGACTCCTATAGGCATGTTTTCACTGAGGAACCAACAGATGGTGTGTGATTTCCACTGTGGCTCCTCAGAGGGCCTCATGATGCCATCTACATTTGGCCTCTGGTTCCCAGGGACAACTTTAAGCTGAAGACCTACTATATCTGAGGGACTTCACTTCTTTGAACTTGAGTTCTTCCTCTGTAAAATGGGCATGATTGATCATTCCTGCCTTGTAGATTGACTGTGAGGCTACAGATGAGATGAGCAGGAATGTGCTTTGTAAATCACAGAGTGCCATATACGTGTGGCTGAACATTACTATCTGCTCTCTGAGGAAAGAATAATCAAGATGGGTCTGGGTAGTCAGAGAGGACAGCGAGCAGGAGACTGAGACAGGGCTTTAAAATATGGGCACAATCACAATGGCAGGGAGAAAGTTCTGTATTTCAAGATGAGAAGCCGAGGAATAAGATGATAAATGAACAGAGGTAGAACAGTGACAAACTATGTCCACGACAGGGAGAGCCACTTGGTCAGAGGGCAAGCCCCTACTACCCTGGACTCCAGGTTTCTGGGCTCTCAGGCAGCTGGTCAGTAGCCCCTAATGTTTCAGAGCTGCAGCCAGGGCTTGCAGCTCCCATCTATCAGTCCTGTCCCTGCCCAGGCCTACAAGGCCTCTTCAAGCCACAGGGAGGCGACAGTGAGAGGAGGGAAGGGGAGAGGCAATCAAAGAGAGACAGAGTACCCTCCTCTGGAGCCATGAGGATCAGGTCAGCCACCTCCAAGTGTTTCCAAGCTTCTTTTCCAATAGCAGGGTGGGGACCCCAGGCCCTAAGCTTGGGTCACAAGCCATGTGGCTAAATTGGCTCCTAGTCCTTCTATCCCCTGGGCAGGGATAGGGGTGATTGATGAGTTCTCCCTGTGTTCCAGCCTGGGGCTTGGAGCTGCTGGAGACTAGCCTAGCCTGTAGAAGCCCCAGATGGTGACTGGTGGCTGAGGCTGACCCCTCCAGGCCAGGCCCAGTCTAGGCCTATGGCCACTTCTCAAACCCTCTCTGTGCTTGGATCCCAGCTGAGGGGAGCAAAAGGCTCTTACTCAAAGGAGTTTTCAGAAGAGAGGGTTAGGAAGGGCTCAGATTTCCCTAGTCTAGCCCTGTGCAGCTCCTAGTGCAGTCCAACTTGGGAACAGGAAAGGACTCTGATAAGAGTTTGAGAAGAGGGAAGAATATGAGCTGGGGGTACATAAACAGCAGGGTTGGCATTAGAACCCAGAGATTCTAGCTCACAGTCCCTCACACTTGTACTAACCATGATGATACCCATTGGCCACTTGAGGCTATGTAAGTGAAGGCCTGGGTCTGAATGCTAGGCCAAGCAAGGAGACCCAGGCAGGAACCCTGGCCCAAAGGGCTCCACTTTGCCAAATCCTTACCCCATACAATACTCTGCCTTGCGCTTCAGAGAGAGAAGAAAGGCAACTGGGAGGCTAGGAGAGGCCACTTTCATATCCCCTGAGGTCCCATAGCATAAGGTCTTAAAGAGTAGCTGATGGGGGCTGGGATTGTAGCTCAGCGGTAGAGCGCATGCAAGCGTGAGGCCCTGGGTTCGATCCTCAGCACCACGTACAAAGCAATAATATAAAAACATTGTGTCCATCTACAACTAAAAAAAAAATATTAAAAAAAAAAGAGTAGCTGATGACCTTGACCTTGACCCCCTAGCCAGAGCTCTAGTTTACCTCCCTACACCTTCCTTTCCTATCTTTCTTTTAAAAATCTAGCCTCCCTGGTCATATTGCTTCTCCGGCCTGCCTCCTGACCCTGGCCACATTCCTTGGAACCGTCATTCCTTCCTTTCTGTCCTTCTTGCTATGTTTCTTCTAGGTATGTTACCCAACCTTGCAATCCAGAGCTGGCAGAGCCTATGAGCTCACTCAGTCCCAACTCCTATTGCCCATTTGGGGATACCGAGGTCCAGGATTACTCGGGTTGTTGCTAGTTTAGGGTCACACACTGGAATCAGCAACAGAGCCAGGATGAGCCTTGACTCCCAAGTCCATATTTTTTTCCTGTCTTTTGTTCTGTGGTGACTCAGCTTGTCTGTCTATTCCTCAAACCAGCAGAGCTCACGAGCTTCACTCAGTTCAAACATCTACTGTCAAAGCCATGGGTGAGACTGCTTCGTGGGTTGGCTCTGATAAGTTGGACCAGACTGGGGCCAGCTATGAGGCCTATTGGCCAAAGACTGGGGGCTGGAAGGGAGTCTCCAGGAGATGAAGCAAAGCAGAACTGTGCCTTATGTCTGCTTGGGGGCTATTGCTGCTCAACATCTTTTCTCCACCCCAACTCTTCTCCCCAACAGCTCTTGGCTAGGGTGATGCCCAGAGAAAATAGAGCTCCTAAACCCCTGCTTACACACAGAGAAAGGCAGACAGACACAGCATATACACAGGCCCATACACAGAGAGAAAGAGATATAGACACATGCAGTAGGAGCATGTGCATAAATGCACAGGGCTCTCTGGCACAAAAATTTGTACTGCCACACTATGGGATCATTTCCAAATGAGGCTCTTTCCTCTGAGTGCAAACACAGGTCTCTTCTTATGACTTCCCAGTGTCCAGTCTAGAGCCTGTCCCGAATAAGAGCTCAGTGAGGTTATGTGGAAAGAGTGACCCTGGTGTGGTTAGTCACAGAGCCAGGCCTTCACTTCCAGGTGCTGGAACAAGGCAGGAAGCCTAGGCCAGGTTGGATGAGCCTATGACATGAGGCAGGACTCATGTCATAGGCTCATGTCACAGGTCCTCATCTTCTGCTTCTATCTGGGGCTCTGTCCTTGTGGCTGGCAATTCTCAAAATGTAATTCAAGAACCAGCAGCTGGGCTGGGGTTGCGGCTCAGTGATACAGCACTTGCCTTGCATGGATGAGGTACTGGGTTTGATCCTCAGCACCACATAAAAACAAATAAATAAAATAAAGGTTTAAAAAAAAAAACCCAGCAGATTCCATATCACCTTAGAGCTTGGCAAAGTCTCAAGCCCCATTGAATCAGTTACTCTGAGTGTGGGTCCAGAAATCGGTACTTTAACAGCCTTGGGAGTGATCTGAATGCATGCAATAGTTAGCTACTGCCTGAGGCAATGGGTGACCAACCTAATGCTGGTGCCAGAAGAGGGGGCAGGGGAAGCCCTGAGCACAGGGAGCTGCTCACGCCACCTATGGGTGAAGCTAGCTGCTCACATGCTTGTGAACGCCCATACCTGACTTAAGACTTACTCACCAAGATGCACATACATGAGCATCTGGTCTTAGAAGAGTCCACATGCTGGGGCTCTGGGGTCTCCATGGGTACAAACCAACACATGAAATTCGGGAGGGTCTAGGTGGAACTTTTCTCACCATGTGATATTCTGTGCCCCACACTTCCTTTGTCCCTTATTCCTTCTGAAGTTCCCAGAGTGCTCCCTCAGAGACCAGAGAAGCTGAGTAGTTGCCCAGCTGAGACCAGATGCACCCAATTGAGAGGCCATGGCGGCCTGCATACTTAAGAATGCTTGAAGTATGTGCTAAGGCCAGCAAAGTGCTTTCTCTGCAATGGGGGAGCAGAGGCCAGGGGAATGTGGGGGATCAGCAAGCAAAGCTTAGGCAAGAGCACACCATCCCCAGAGCCAGGAAATGCTGCCAGATGTAGAATTCCCCTGCTGCTCTCAGTGCCCAGCCCACCTCCTGACCCCTCTCTCTCTGCTCTGGCCTGTGGAATGCCAGGCAGCTGCCCACCTGGGCCATCATCCCCCCTAAGGATCTGGATGTGAAATCCCAGCCTCTGTGAGCTGCAGGGAGCGTGGGGAGGGGAGGAAGGCTCATGCTCAGATCTGGTTTCGCTGCTTCCCGTGGCTGGCTGCCACAGGCTGAGCCACCAGCTGTGCTATATAAGGCCCGCGCTGGACTGCTGGAGAGGCGAAGACTTGGACCCCCGCTAAGGAGTCCTGCACAGGAGGCGGTGAGCTGCACTTCTAATTCTCTCATCCATCCCTGTACCACACCGTCTGGCTTAGCTGCTCCTGCCCTCCCTTGGTGGCCACCCTCTTTCTTTCTTTCTTTCTTTCTTTCTTTTTTTGCTCATTGACCCATCATCTTCCAACAGAGAAGACTCCACTTTCTGCTTTCTGCTTTGAAATGCTGTGTCTTCCTCCATTATCCTTCCCCCAGCGGAGGTCAGGGCTTCCCGACACGGCCCCACTCTGGGTCTCCATACCTCTAGGTGCCTTGCTTTTTTCTTGCGGCCAGCCAGTGTGTGTTGTCCAAGAGTTCTGCGGAGCGTGGGTTCACGGAGCCTGAATGTCAGGGCATTTGCTGAGGAAATGGCGGGACACTGAGAAACCTCCCTGGGCTGCCAGATGGGAAATGGTTTTTCCACAAGGTACCTCAGGCCACCTTAGCTTCTCAGACTTGCCTGGAACAGGCTGGGGCTGAGTGCTATGCAGGCCTGTGGAATGCTCAGCTCACTGCTTAGTTCTCTGGTGCTTGGGATAAGGCCTGCAACACTGGAGCTGTGATTTCCCTGAGACTCTGTTCCCTTTTCTAAGAAACATGTGGAGGGAGTGAGCGTTTTTTGGTCTAGGTGGTTTGCAATGTGGAATTGGTTTGTCCTTCCCCTAGAACATCTAAGTTTTTCAATTTTTTTCTCAGAAAGGAGGAATCTTCCTTTTCCTACCACACCCTAGAGTCTGGAGATTGAAGGAAACCAATTTTGAATCTCCAGGAACTGGTCAGAATCTGGGTTGGCCAGAGCTCTAGGGAGAGAGAAAAATGTCTTGCTAAATGAGAGTCTGACCCACACACATCCCACAGTTCCCTAACCTTGTTGCCAGGCCAGTTGTCCTCTCCCCACTCCTGTAGCCCCTGCCTCACGCTCAGCATTTATTGGGGAGCCCTGGCCTCTCACAATGCAACCCCTCTGCTTTCCCTCAGCTGGTTCCTGGCTGTGGAACTCCCACTCAGGCCCCAAACAAAACAGACCAGAATGTGTTCCAGCTGCAGCGCGTGCACATCTGGGAATGTGTTCTTGGAGGTGGTGTGTGAGGCATCTGTGCCCTTCAGCTGCCTGCTATTGTTGGAACCACTGTGATCAGGGCCAGGGCTGCATTGCTTTTATATTCAGCCCACATTCAAGAGTGTGAACCCCCCAAACTGTAGCAAAATGAAGCCCCCCAAACCCAGGACTTGAAAGTGATTTATTTATGAGTCACCCAGAAGCTGCTGGAAATGAGTCCTGGTCCCTCTCATTGGCAGGGAACGTCTTCACTTTTTCTCTCCCTGGTGACCCACCTCAATAGGGGACCCTGGATTGGAACCTGGACCTGCCTCTTTTGAACTCAGATTCTGAGCCTCAGCATCTCCCAAGCTGCTCAGTTTTGCAACTTGGGGAGATAATTCCCACAAGACTTCATTAAGAAATATTGGACTCAGAAATGTGGGAACTAAGAAGCTTTGTTTCTTTGCAGGTCATTGGATCTGACGAAATTTTCCAAGGAACCACGTTCCTAAGACGAGCGGACTCTGACACACCCTCACCCATCTCCTGCCACATTCCCACAGAGCCTAGGGAAAAGGATGGTGGGAGTGAAGGCCTGGGTGTTCTCTTTCCTGGTTCTGGAAGTCACCTCTGTGTTGGGTACAGGCTAAGTATCTGCTAGCTCCCAAATCCTCCATTTACATAGTGAAATCATGCCTGGTCTGGGACCCAATTATGCATTTGCCTTAAGACACTGGCCCTAAGATCTGAGGCTGTTTGATGGTTTATTTATAATTTGCACCCTGCTTTCCTCCCCTTCCCAAATTTGAGATGATTCCCAAAACTTGCAGAACAGAAACTTTTAAATGAGGAGAGGGGTGAAGGAAAAAAGGAAGGAGGGTTCTTGCACCTGAGTTCTAAATTTAGCTCTGAGCTTCCAGGCAGCCAAAGCAAAAGGGAGTCACAGGGGATCACAGTTCTTGGAAGCAGGTTTAGGGTTTGGTTTGTTTTTAGTTTCATGAAAATTCTTCTGTTCTAAAGCTCACTTCATTTAGACCCCAAGCCAAATTTCACAGAAACTCCAGAACCCCTCTGGTCCTTGCCCTCTTGACCCTATCCTCTGGTAACTTTGAACTCTGAAAAGAACAAGTAGAGAGAATTTGCCTGATGAAACTGCTGACTTCCTGAAGCAGCAGAGCTCCCAGCACTACCCTGCCTGCTGTTTCCCACCTCTTCTTTCTCTCTTGATTTCTAACTACATCCTCAGATAATAGGGGTGGGGAAGACGATTAAACCCCCTCTTTTAAAGCTGCATGCCCTGCAGCCTTTGTGACCACAGATGTAGGAACAAAGGCTGTCTCAGCATAGTGCCAGCCCCTAGGTGCACCCGCCTTCTGCCTCGCTCTTCCACCCTGACAGCTGCTATTTGTGAAGATGATTAACATTCAACCATCTGAGGGGAAATCAGATTAGGTTGATTAAAAGAGCTCCTATCACCCCAGTTAAGCAGCACAGAGAATTCCGACTTGGCTTCCCGCCTGGGAGTTAATTGCCTTTCAAGGCTTTCTCAGCCTTTCTCCTTCCCTTTCCAGAGCCCCCAACCCAGCCTCACATGGAGGAGGGCTTGGAACTGCCTATGACTGGAGGACCCTGTATTTATCCTCAGGCAGACCTGCCAAGCCTGAGGTCAAAAAAATCAAGGACCGTTGGCCTAGTTAAGCCACATGAGTCCTCTATGGGAGGGTGGACTCACAAAGCCAGACTGCCAAGGGAAGGGGAATGGACGTCCATTGTGCCAGGCACTGAGCTAACAGAGTTGCTAACACTTACTCTGCACATGCCGGGTGCCAGGCATTGTTCTAAGTGTATTTTATGAATGAACATTTGTAATCCCCACAATCCCCTGAGACAGGAACTACCATCATCCTCATTTTCTGAAGAGAGAACTCAGGACCAGATGGGTTAAGTAGCTTGCCAACGTCACACAGTTAGAACGTGGCAGAGCCTGCAGAGCTCCCGCTCTGTCTTCGTACACTTCAGAGATTTCAGAGATGTTGATGGTTTTTTTTTTTTAATTTTTTTGGTACTGGGGATTGAACTCAGGGGCACTCAACCACTGAGCCACATCCCCAACCCTATTTTGTGTTTTATGTAGACAGGGTCTCACTGAGTTGCTTAGCACCTCGCCATTGCTGAGGCTGGCTTTGAACTTGCAATTCTCCTGTCTCAGCCTCCCAAAGTGCTGGGATTACAGGCTTGCGCCACCGCGCCCGGCAATGTTGATGTTTTATGTCATGGAATCCTCATGCCAGAATCACCAGTGAAGTGGGAATTAATATCTCTATTTTACAGTTGAGAAAAGTGAGGCTCAATTTTACTAAGGATAGGTCAAGACACCAAAGCAGGAGTCCCAGCCCATGGGCTGCTCAGCACTATCTGATTTTCCATTTCTAGAACTAGAGTGCAAAGGGAACTACTGTTCCTGGAGCATGCCCTACTTGCCATGTCCCTTCCATCATTATTACCCTGAATAATGCACCATACCTTATGATGTAGTGATTATTAATGCATTTCTGTTTTAGAGGGAAACAGGTGTAGAGGAATAGACTTTCTGAGGTTGCACAGCTATAAGTGGTACAGTGGTGAAGCCCCATGGCAGGACTCATGCTGTACCCACTACACTTCCTTATGTCTTGAGAGACCCCTAGTTAGTCCTGGATCCTCACTCAGCCTTTTCTCCTTTTGACCCTCAGGGAAGCAGACGATGCTGACCCAGTCAGTGAGAAGAGTCCAAACTGGGAAGAGGACCCTCAGCACTTTTTCTAAGCCTGCTGATCCCCTGGAAAGTGAGTTGTGGCTGGACTAGGGAAGGCCTGGAGGGCTGGGGTCTTTACTGAGCTTACTAAGTGAATCTCTAAAACCAGGGTGTGATGCTTTCATGTAAACACACTTTTTGAGAGCACTGGAGATTGAAACCTTTGCTACTGAGCTGTAAGCCCAGTTCTTTTGATTTTGAAACAGAGTCTAATTTGCTGAGAGTCTCACTAAGTTGCTGAGGCTGCTCTTGAATTTATGATTATCCTGCTTTATCATCCTGATTTGTTAGGCTGACAGGCATGTGCCACTGCACCTGGCTGCGTAAGTCCACTTTTACAAGGCATTTGGCCTACATCTCTGTCCAGACAAAGACATAGTATAGGACAGCTCAGAATAATGAAGCTACCTGTTATATCCTCTTTTTTTTATTTTTCATTTTTGGGTACTGGACCACTGAGCCGCATATGTAGAGACAGGGTCTCACTGAGTTGCTTAGCGCCTCGCCATTGCTGAGGCTGGCTTTGAACTCGCGATTCTCCTGTCTCAGCCTCCCTAAGTGCTGGGGTTACAGGTGTGCGCCACCACAACCGGCTGCTACCTGTTATATTCTAAGAATGCTGCAGAGCTTCCTGGAGCCAGAGCACAGGCAGGTAGGGAGGCAGGAGGATGGAGAGATAGCAGGAGCTATCTTCCAGCATCCTGAATGCCTTGCTAAGGGGATTTTAAGCCAGAGGGTAGTGGGGTCCAAGCTACATAGAGAAAGCACACCCCAACTACAGTTTTGAGGAGGGGTAAGATGAGGTAGAAGGAGACCCTTGAGGTAGAGAGACCAGGCAGGAAGTTACTGCCATCGCTCCCTCAGACTGATAGGGAACTCTGCATTGCAGGTACAGAGGGGGTGGAGAGAGACTGGTGAGACAAGTATGGTAGGACCTGCCTGATGGAGGTGTGTGGGGTGAGAGGTATCAGGGAGGACATCAGGGATAGAGCAGGCACGACGAACCGGAGCTCCCCCGTGTCTCCAGGAATGGCTCTTCCCCAACCCAACTCTGTATCTCAGGTCCAGGTGAGTGGACAACATGGTTCAACATTGACCACCCAGGCGGACAGGGTGACTATGAGCGGCTGGATGCCATTCGCTTCTACTATGGAGATCGCATATGTGCCCGTCCTCTGCAGCTAGAGGCTCGGACCACTGACTGGATACCTGCGGGCAGTAATGGCCAGGTGGTCCATGGTAGTCCCCGTGAGGGCTTCTGGTGCCTCAACAGAGAGCAGCGGCCTGGCCAGAACTGTTCTAATTACACCGTGCGCTTCCTTTGCCCACCAGGTGAGTCTGAATGACCCCTACCTGCTCTCTCCCTCCAGTGTTGGCACAAGGAGAGGGCAGGACCTGCCACAGGAACTCAACCCCGCCCCAACACACACACACACTTCAACTCAGAAATGCCATAAGCTTCCCAATATTGTTCTGTATTCATGGGAGCCCCCCCGACACCCCATTATATTGTGCTGAGTGGCTCAGTGGTGAAGAGCATAGGCCCTGGGCTTGGGCTGCTGGTTTTGAACCCAGAACCTACTATAAGGAACTGTGTTCCCTAGACAAATTTTCTAGTGTTCTCTCACCCTTAGTCTCACATATAAAACAAGGGTAATGGTAAATCTTCATGAGATTTTGTTTGTTTGTTTGTTTTGGTGTTGGGAATTGAATGCAGGAACGCTTAACAACTGAGCCACATCCTCAGTCCTTTTTATTTTAATATGTTTTTAAAAATATTTTTTTAGTAGATGGACACAATACCTTTATTTATTTGGTAATGGGGATTGAACTCAGGGGCACTCAACCACTGAGCCACATCCCCAGCCCTATTTTGTGTTTTATGTAGAGACAGGGTCTCACTGAGTTGCTTAGTGCCTCGCCATTGCTGAGGCTGGCTTTGAACTCACAATCCTCCTGCCTCACTCTCCCAAAGTGCTGGGATTTCAGGTGTGCACCACCGTGCCTGGCTTATACCTTTATTTTGATTTATTTATTTTTATGTGGCACTGAGGATTGAACCTCACATGTGCTAGGCAAGTGCTCTACCATTGAGCTACAACCCCAGCCCCAGTCCTTTTTAGTTTTTACTTTGAGACAGGGTCTCACTAAGTTGCTTAGAGCATTGCTTAATTGCTGAGGCTGGCTTAGAACTTGTGGTCCTCCTGCCTCAGCCTCCTAAGTCTCTGGGATTACAGGTGTATGTCACTGTGTCCAGGCTTCACAGTGGCTTTTAGGAGGATTAAGTGAAATAATGAATGTAGAGGACTGAACCCAGATTCACCAAGTGTTAATTTCTGTTATTGCTCCTATGTGCCAGATACCATGCTAGCTATCCACATTATTTGAACTTGTCAACTAACTTTAGAGGCCTATCACCTGTCTTGACAGGTTGCAAGAGGTGTAGACAGGTTAGGTAACTCCTCACAATTACACAGCCTGTAAGTACAGAGCAAGGATTTGAACCATGTCTGTGTTTGCAGAGTCCGAATTCTTTACACTCTCCCACCCCTGCACTGGATAATCCAGATGTTAGTGGTGGTCAGCTTTTGTTTTGAGGTTTGTTTTCTTTGGCATCTGGGATTGAACCCAGGGGTGCTTAACCACTGAGCCACATCCCCAGCTCTCTTTTATATTTTATTTTGAGTTAGAGTCTTGCTAAGTTGCTGAGGCTAGCTTTGAACTCACGATCCTTCTGCCTCAACCTCCCCAGTCACTGGGATTACAGGTGTGCACCCCCATGCCCAGCTTGCTTTTGTTGCTTTTTGGTACTGGAACCCAGGGACAATCTACCACTGAGCTATATCCCTAGGCTTTTTTTATTTTTTATTTTGAGACAGGCTCTTACTAAGTTGCTGAGGCTGGCCTTGCTCTTGCCTTAGCTTCTCAAGTCACTGGGATTACAGGTGTACACCACCATGCCCTTTGTAGTTCTGCTCACTTTGGATGACACCTTCCCCCTTGGGGATTCGCCAGTCTACACAGCCTGATGCCACACCAAGTGGCAGTGGTGGTCTCCTGGGCCAGGTCTGAGCCCTCATTCTTGCACGCAGGCCTCAGACCAGAGGTAAGGAGGGTGGGGAGTAGGGGGCTAAATGTTGGAGTCACCGCAGGCTGGAGCCTGTGTGCAGAAAGCACATGGCTGTTTCCACACTGGTGGAGAAGGAAGTGGCACTGCCCTCAAGCAGCATATCAAATCCTAGTGCTTGACCTAGCAAGCCCCACTCAGGGCCATCCCAGCCTATATGGTGCCTTTGCACAAATTAGAGACACTGCTTCCTCAAGATTTTGACTTCCAAAAAAAAAAAAAAAAGATTTTGACTTCCATGTGTTGAAAAAATCATTGCAGTAAAAATAAATATTAATGACATCTACAATGTAAATGGGGGCCCTGTGTCTCCTTACTAGATAGAAGAAACAGCCTCAGGATCAGGTTTCCTGACAAAGTCCCCTTGGGAGGGGAACAAAGTCAGATTATCTGCTGATCAATTTGCAGGGTCCCTGCGCCAAGACACAGAGCGCATCTGGAGTCCTTGGTCACCCTGGAGCAAGTGCTCAGCTGCTTGTGGTCACACTGGGGTCCAGACTCGCACACGTACCTGTTTGGCAGAGACCCTATCACTATGCGATGAGGCTACTGAAGAGGGCCAGCTCTGTGTGAGCCAGGCCTGTCCAGGTACCACCCTCCTTCCTGGCACTGGGCAGGGAGGGTGTGGTGGATGAGGTTGAAACAGCAATGAAGGATGGGTTAGAGGGTCAGTCTGAGATAGATTCCTTCATTCACTCCTCAAGTATTTTTTTTTAAATTTTTTTAGTTGTAGATGGACACAATATCTTTATTTATTTTTATGTGGTGCTAAGGATCGAACCCAGTGCCTCACGCATGCAAGGCAAGCGCTTTACCACTGAGCCACAATCCCAGCCCCACTCCTCAAGTATTAACTGAGTATCTATTATGTGTTCTGTTGGGGGATACAGATACAGTAATTAGGAACAAAGAACAAGGTCAATAATGATAGCTTAGAGGAATCCTGAGAAGCTCCTTTGAGGAGGTGTCTTGGGCTTAGTTTTAAATTTTTTTTTTTTTTTTTTTTTTTTTAGTTGTAGATGAACACAATGTCTTTATTTTATTGCTTTGTATGTGGTGCTGAGGCTCGAACCCAGGGCCCCACGCATGCGAGGCAAGCACTCTTACCGCTGAGCTACAATCCCAGCCCCTTGGGCTTAGTTTTAAAAGATGGGTAGGAATTAGTTGTGCAGGCTGATAAGGAAGGATAACAAAGGCCTAAGGAGTGGGGGGCGGGGCACATGTGAATCTACAGGCTGGCAAGTGGTGAGAGAGGGCCCCAATCCATATGAACCCTGCTCATGTGGCTTCTTGTCCCACAGCCTGTGACCTGACCTGCTCCATGGGCCAGGTGAATGCTGACTGTGATGCCTGCATGTGCCAGGACTTCATGCTTCATGGGGTTGTCTCCCTTCCTGGGGGTGCCCCAGCCTCAGAGGCCACTGTCTACCTGCTGACCAAGATGCCTAAAATGCTGACCAAGACAGACAGCAGTGGGAGGTTTCAAGTCCCTGGCTTGTGCCCTGATGGTAAAAACATCCTGAAGATCACAAAGACCAAGTTTGCCCCCCTGGTGCTCACAGTACCCAAGAGTAACCTGAAGACAGCCACCATCAATGCAGCATTCATGAGAGCAGGTACCTAAGTTCTCTGCGGTTGGGTGAGTGAGGAGGGGTGACGTGCGAAGACTGGCTTCCCAGCTTACTCAGAGAGAACCCCCAAATCTTTACTATGGCCCATGAGGCTCTAAATCATCTAGCTTGCTCTTATTTCTTTATTTATTTCTAGTATTCCCCCCATATGGGGTCATTCTACTCTAGCCAAACTGGCCTCCTGGCAAATACAGACACACTCTTGCCTCAAATGCAAAGGCTTGCATTTGCTGTGTGGACTCTATGTAGAGCATTCTTTGCCCAGATATTGATAGGTTCTGTTCCCTGGCCACATTATCTAAAATAGTCAATTATAGTATAGTGTAAGGTTTGGAAGTCATAGAGAGAAGAGGTTGGGGAGCTCAGAAATGGTGTGGAATGGTAAAAAAAGAAATTCTGCTGGAGGTAGCAGAATATGAATATTATGTTATTCAAAACCACTAGTTCTGTTCCAGTTGTAGTACTTAGGAATTGTGGTCCACCTCGATGCTGCTTGAGAGGCCATGGAAACAAGAAACAGGAGCAGTGGTGCATGCCTATTATCTCAGTGGCTCAGGAGGCTGAGGCAGGAGAAGCTGACTTCAGCAACTTAGCAAGGCCCTAAGCAGCTTGGCAAGACCCGGTCTCAAAATAAAATATAAAAAAGGGCTGGGGATGTGACTCAGTGATTAAATGCCCCTGGGTTCAATCCCTGATAGCAAAAACAAAAACCAAAACAAAACAAAAAAAACAGGCTGAGGAGTGAACGGAGTAGACTCCATTCTAGACCAATTCCCTTAGTTATTCAGATCATTAGAGATGGGCCTGAGGTGGGGGGAAGTTATACAATTGGGATACCATCAGGGACCCTTAGAGAGCAAAGCTCTTAGAACTTGTGACAAAGAAAAAATCCAAACATTGTTTTTCATCTTCTGCCCCAGAGACTCCATACATCGTGATGAACCCAGAGACAAAAGCCCGGAGAGTTGGGCAGAGCGTGTCTCTGTGCTGTAAGGCCACAGGCAAGCCCAGTCCTGACAAGTACTTCTGGTGTGTATTCTGCCAGTTACCCTTCTCAATTTTCTTGTTGTAAACCAAAGGTTTCTTGCATTGGGTCTGGGATTAATAATAGTAACCAATATAATAAAGTTCTAAGTAAGGTAGCCTGGATATTTGTGTTTATAAGTGGGAACCTACAGGGTTGAGGCTGCCCAGACCATTGGCAAGCCCTCTTGTTCCTCAAAGCTGTGGTCCCCCAGATCATCTCTGGTCTCAGGGTCCTGACCTGCATGTGCTCGGGACATAGTACAGGTTCCTCAATCTCACTTTCCTCAACAAAAGCAAACAATATCAGAAGTCCCAAGAGCTATGAGTCCTGTACCCTCCACAAACATTTTCTAGCCACTACCTTGTTTGATACTCCCCACAATTCTCTGAGGTCAGCTGGAAGCTAAAGCCGGAAGCTACAGCTCAGAGAGGTGAGAGATGATTTGTCCAAGGACCCACAGCCAGTTACGTGGTAGACCTGGGACTTCAGACCAATTCCTTTGACTCCCAGGCCAAGCAGTGCTCCTGAGGCAAGTCACAGTTGATGTTGATGTCTGCAGGAATCCGTTTGCCATCTGTCTCCTTGACTCCTTGCTCCTGAGATTGTCTTTAGGTATCCCTGCCCTCCCACTGCCCATTCAGGCTCTACTTCTTCACTCCTCATAGGTACCACAATGACACACTGCTGGATCCCTCCCTCTACAAGCATGAGAGCAAGCTGGTGCTGAAGAATCTGCAGCAGGACCAGGCTGGGGACTACTTTTGTAAGGCACAGAGTGATGCTGGGGCTGCAAAGTCCCAGGTTGCCCAGCTGACTGTCATAGGTAAGAGCCTAAGTCTGGGCCCTAAATCTGCAACTGGCTCACTGAGCACCCAGTGAGCATAAGTAGGAAGTAAAAGCTCAGGCTTTCGTGAGCTGTGCAAAGTGCCATGCCTTCTGGGACACAGACCTGATGGCACACACCTGATTCCTGCTGTCACAGAGCCACCATTTGAGAAGGGGTGAAGAAATGAGAGACAAGTAAGTACCAGGGACTGAACTCAGGTACATTTTACCACTGAGCTACATCCCCAATTCTTTTTATTTTTAATTTTATTTTATTGGTAGTACCAGGGATTAAACTCAGGGGTACTTGACGACCACTGAACCAACCACATCCCCAGCCCTATTTTGTGTTTTATGAAGAGACAGGGTCTCACTGAGTTGCTTAGCATCTCGCCGTTGCTGAGGCTGGCTTTGAACTCTCGATTCTCCTGTCTCAGCCTCCCAAAGTGCTGAGATTGTAGATGTGCGCCACTGCGCCCGGCTTCCATTTCTTTTTATTTTGAGACAGGATCTTGCTAAGTTGCTAAGTCTAGCCTCGAACGTGCAATCCTCCTGCCTTAGCCTCCCGAGTGACTGGATTATAGGCATGGGACTGTGGATTCTAATAGTGAGAGAAATAATTTCCAGGCGATTGCTTTCAGTTGGGGCTTCAGTAACGGTTTTCAGTCTTGGCTGTCCTTTGGCACCACCTATTGAGAGTTTCAAAAATTACTAATGTCTCTGCCTTACCCCTAGAGAGTCTAATTTAATTTGGGATGTGGCGTGAGCATGCATGATTTAAAAGCTGCCCCAGTTGGGGCTGGGGTTGTGGCTCAGTGGTAGAGTGCTTGCCTCGCATGCCTGAAGCACTGGGTTCAATCTTCAGTACCACATAAAAATAAATAAATAAAACAAACACATTGTGTCCATCTACAACTAAAAAAATTTAAAAAAAAAAAAAAAAAGCTGTTCCAGTTATTCTAATTTGCAGCCCATGTTTGAAACCCTGGTCTTAAAGAATTGGCAGGGATTGTGTGTGGAGGTATCCAGATGAAGGGTCTGGCATGGGCAAAGGTACGGAAGTGGGGAAATAAGGGGGCTTTATAAGAAAGGGTGACCTGATTATAGTTGGCTTCTAGAAGAAAACTGGAGGGAAAGAGATTCAAAGCCAAAGATCTATCAAAAACCTATCCTTGTAAAGTGAGGGAGAAAGAGGATATCTTAGTAATTGGCCTAAACAAAACAAAACAAAGCAAGAGGCAGAGGAAGAGAGAATTTATTGGAGAAATTCTGAAATATCTCACAGACGCCAAGAAAATTGAGCAACAGACAAGACAAAAACTTTGGACTTCAGCAAAGACATGGAGCCCCCCAGCAGTGGTTCCCAACCCATCTCACCAATGCTTCCTGTTTGGCACAGTGATTTTTTTTAAAACACCACCTTAATTTTCCAAAGTTCAGTGTATAGATAGTAACTACATATAATTTCCAAATATATATGTGCATGGCCTTAACTATAAAATGTGGGAGGAATAAAGAGGAAGTAATTTTAATATAAAATAGTAATATTTCAATATCTAAATGGGTTGGCACAATGACTTGGAAGATAAACCAAGAGGTCAGACATTTGTACTTATATCCAGAATCACCATGAATGTGCTAGCTAAGAATGCTGATGGAGACAGAGGTGTCATTTTGGTGGTTCACAGTCCTTGGGTAATGTTGTTGTAGGGATGAAATTTTCCAGAGATAAGGAACAATTCTTGATGTTGTTCCAAGCTAAACAAAGTACAGTCTCAGACTGATTTATGTGGTAGTTGTATTCTTTTTTTTTAATATTTTTTTTTAGTTGTAGATGGACACAATGTCTTTATTTTATTGCTTTGTATGTGGTGCTGAGGATCGAACCCAGGGCCTCACACATGCGAGGCAAGCGCTCTACCGCTGAGCTACCATCCCAGCCCGGTAGTTGTACTCTTGAAAAATTCAATGTGTTGGGGCCATGTAAAAAATACCAGGCTAAGATAATTTTAAACAGGGTTTCTACCTTTGTGAATGTCTCATAGGATATGTGAAAATCATGCAGGATGCAGAAAAAATTTTTATGCAGAAAAGTGCTAGGCATTGCAGGACCAAGAGCATCAGAAGCCACTGCCCATTATATGCCAGTAGTGCTCCTAATTTTGGTGATGACTACAATACCCTCATACACGTTCAAGACCTTTCTATTGAGAACCACTACTCTAGTGGCCTCAACAACCAATTCCATTTCACCATGGGCAAAATGGAATTTTTAATGGCTGTTCTATCTGCCTCAGAGTTCTGTCAGAGATATGGGTATCCCAAGGATATTCCAAAAGATAGTCCTTTGGAAACTGTGGAGAGGTGACATTCAGTTGGTCTGTGTAGGACATGAACTTACACCTTAACATCTACACCATTTCCTCTTCAGCACCCGGTGAGAGTCCCTGCAACCCAACCCCTGAGAGCTACCTTATCCGGCTTCCCCATGACTGCTTCCAGAATGCTACCAATTCCTTCTACTATGATGTGGGCCGCTGTCCAATCAAGACCTGTGCAGGGCAGCAGGATAATGGGATCAGGTGCCGGGATGCTGTGGAGAACTGTTGTGGCATCTCCAAAACAGAGGAGAGGGAGATCCAGTGCAGTGGATATACGCTGCCCACCAAAGTGGCCACAGAATGCAGCTGCCAGCGGTGTACAGAGACCCGGAGCATTGTGCGGGGACGTGTCAGTGCCGCCGACAATGGGGAGCCCATGCGCTTTGGCCATGTGTACATGGGGAAGAGCCGTGTGAGCATGACTGGCTACAAGGGCACTTTCACCCTCCATGTCCCCCAGGATACTGAGAGGCTGGTGCTCACATTTGTGGACAGGCTGCAGAAATTTGTTAACACCACCAAAGTGCTACCCTTCAACAGGAAGGGGAGTGCTGTGTTCCATGAGATCAAGATGCTTCGACGGAAAGAGCCTATCACTCTGGAAGCCATGGAGACCAATGTCATCCCTCTGGGGGAGGTGGCTGGAGAAGACCCTGTGGCCGAACTGGAGATCCCATCCCAGAGTTTCTACAGGCAGAATGGAGAGCCCTACACAGGAAAAGTGAAGGCCAGCGTGACCTTCCTGGATCCCCGGAATATTTCCACAGCCACAGCTACCCAGAGTGACCTGAACTTCATCAATGATGAAGGAGACACCTTCCCTCTTCGGACATATGGCATGTTCTCTGTAGACTTCACAGATGAAGCCACCTCAGAGCCACTTAATGCTGGTAAGGTGAAGGTCCACCTTGACTCGACCCAGGTCAAGATGCCAGAGCATGTGCCCACAATGAAACTCTGGTCACTTAACCCAGACACAGGGCTATGGGAAGAGGAAGGAGATTTCAAATTTGAAAACCACAGGAGGAACAAAAGGGAAGAAAGAACCTTCCTGGTGGGCAACATGGAGATCCGTGAGAGGAGGCTCTTTAACCTGGATGTCCCTGAAAGCAGGAGGTGCTACGTCAAGGTGAGAGCCTACAGGAGCGAGAGGTTCTTGCCCAGTGAGCAAATCCAAGGGGTTGTGGTCTCTGTGATCAATCTGGAGCCCAGAACTGGCTTCTCGTCCAACCCTAGGGCCTGGGGTCGCTTTGACAGTGTCATCACAGGCCCCAATGGAGCCTGTCTGCCTGCCTTCTGTGACGACCAGTCCCCTGATGCCTACTCTGCCTATGTCTTGGCAAGCCTGGCAGGGGAGGAACTGGAAGCAGTGGAGTCCGCTCCTAAATTCAACCCAAATGCCATCGGCGTCCCTCAGCCCTACCTCAATAAGCTCAAGTACCGTCGGACCGATCATGAGGATCCACGGGTCAAAAAGACAGCTTTCCAGATTAGCATGGCAAAGCCAAGGCCCAACTCAGCTGAGGAGAGCAATGGGCCCATTTATGCCTTTGAGAACCTCCGGGCCTGTGAGGAGGCACCACCCAGTGCAGCCCACTTTCGGTTCTACCAGATCGAGGGGGATCGATATGACTATAACACAGTTCCCTTCAATGAAGATGACCCTATGAGCTGGACTGAAGACTACCTGGCATGGTGGCCCAAGCCAATGGAGTTCAGAGCATGCTATATCAAGGTAAAGATCGTGGGGCCACTGGAGGTGAATGTGCGATCCCGCAACATGGGGGGCACGCACCGTCGGACAGTGGGGAAGCTGTATGGAATCCGAGATGTGAAGAGTACTCGGGACAGGGACCAGCCCAATGTCTCATCTGCCTGTCTGGAGTTCAAGTGCAGTGGGATGCTCTATGACCAGGACCGTGTGGACCGTACACTGGTGAAGATCATCCCCCAGGGCAGCTGCCATCGAGCCAGTGTAAACTCCATGCTGCATGAGTACCTGGTCAACCACTTACCTCTGGCAGTCAACAATGATACCAGTGAGTACACCATGCTGGCACCCCTGGACCCCCTGGGACACAACTATGGCATCTATACTGTCACGGACCAGGACCCTCGCGTGGCCAAGGAGATCGCACTTGGCAGGTGCTTTGATGGCACATCGGATGGCTCCTCCAGAGTCATGAAGAGCAATGTGGGAGTGGCCCTCACCTTTAACTGTGCAGAGAGGCAGGTGGGCCGTCAGAGTGCTTTCCAGTACCTCCAAAGCGCCCCGGCCCGGTCCCCTGCTGCAGGCACTGTGCAAGGAAGGGTGCCCTCAAGGAGGCAACAACGGGCTAGTAGGGGAGGCCAGCGCCGGCGTGCAGGGGCAGCCTCTCTGAGATTTCCTGGAGTTGCTCAACAGCCTCTGAGCAACTAAGTGTTGTGGTTCTTCATACTTTTCTCCCCCCACCTCACGTGACAGCCATTGTGAGACTGATGCACAAACTGTCACTCGGTTAATTTAAACACATCTGTTTTGGTGCAATTTGCTTGTTTGTTTCTTCATGGCTTTACTTACTGTCTTTGTCCCATGACACTGGTTGGCACACAGCCCCCAAAATGACAAAATAAAGCCTCTGTGTGCTATTTTAAAAAAGAAAAGAAACACAAGAAATTGGCCACTGGTAAAACCCTGTAGCTTTGACTGTTCTTCATTGAGTGCCATTAATGCAAATGTACTTCCTTTTCTTTTAGCATGTTTTGCCCACCTCTGCAATAACAATAATCTGATGCTGACGATCAAATAACCAATATAAAGCATTTTTCTTGGCTCTGCTCTGCAAGGTGCAAGCAAGGCCTCCATCACAATTCATACATATAAGTGGCAGTGAAATAAAGAAATAAACTACAATGTTTTTACTTGAAATGTAAAGAACTTATTTATTACTTTGCTGAATTTGGAACTCTAGTGCACAAAGTTAGGCTATTGAAATAGGGTAGTCATAGTTCCTTTACCAACTCTAGAAAGAATATCTCCTTGTATCCTCAGTTATACTAGGTTGCTAATTGTATGTCTCCCTTTATATTTGCTTTTGTTTTTGCCCATGGCAGATGTCAATAAATGCACATTATGAATGTTGATTCTGAGGCCACTGTCCTATCTTTTAACTACTACAGTGAGCCAGCTACTCAGAGAAGCACATGGGCTCCAGAAAGCAGTTACAAGGCCCTGTGAGGCCCAGTGTCCCTAAGTTAAGGGCTGGGCAATCAGACACATACTCCAGCAGTCAAGTTTGTTCTCACGGATCATATTTTCCATTTGCAGAGAAGAGCAGAGATTCCTGGAGTTGTGAGCATGTTCTGGGCTCCTAAGCAAGACTAAAAATATGTCCCAATTTTTGTCTTTCTTTCCAATACTGTGGTGCTTGATTATCCAAATAGCTTGGCCCAGGGTCGGGCAAGTTGGCCAAGTGGTCCTTCAGCTCCTCCAAGCCCGTTGCCTTCTCCAGCTGGGATAGCTGACCTCACTTCCAAATGTTGGGTGCTTTGTGTGTCTTCCCCCACCCCAAACTCATATAAAGACATCCCACTTTTCCAGACAAAAGGTCTCTGCTGTGTGTAAAAACCCCTGTCCCTGGAGTAAAACAACTGGTCCAAATGGATAGGGTTTTGTTTTTGGAGAAGATATTCAGTTTAAAATAGTAAATCAGAGGCCCGTGGCTGATGCCAGAGAAATCTTGTAGGCATTCACAGGGTGATGGGGAGTGGGGTGGGGTAAGGTATACTCACTGTTCTTCTCCCAACCCCTCCAAATCCGGCAGTAAAGAAGCCAAAAGGATTAGGAAAGGAGAGGGCATTTGTTGTTATAATCAGGACAAAAAACTTTCCTTGACCTGTGGCCAACCCAGCATAGTTCCTTTTGGACACCTCTGGCCTATGCTGGAATTTGTACTCTTAAATCAACATCTGTCCAGTCTCTGGGAGTTGAGTTTGTAATCAATTAGAAATTCTGTGGTTGAACATTCCATCCCTGTGATCACTGAGAAAGTGAGCACAGGCATGGCTGAGGCCTAGTGGTATGTATTTATCTATTTATTTACTTAGAGACAGGGTCTTGCTATATTGCTTAGGCTGGTCTCCAACTCCTGGGCTCCTCCAGGCTTAGTCTCTCAAGTAGCTAGAATGATCGCTACCTGGTGGTGTATGCCACCAGGCCCAGCTTCCTTGTAGTCTTTTGATTGCAATTTGACTCATTTCTGGACTTCACTTCTGTACCACTGCTTCCAGGGAGTAGCCCTCACTGACAGCTTGCAAGGAGGCAGGTATTGACTGCCAAGGCGAAAGGATTAGTGTTTAGCTATCTGCAGCACAGATTACTTCAGGAGTCAGGCCTCAACCTGACCACTAGTTCCTTCCAACTCAGAGAGAAGAGGTTCTGGGGAAGGTAGACTGACTGGGCCCCACTCCATGCCCTTCCCTTGCTATTCTCAGTTGCAGGCCCCAATAAATGGATCCCAGCAGACAGCAGCTAATACTTGACTTTTTCTTCATTCACCATAACATATGTCCAATACCTGCTAGATGCCAGGCCATGTGTGTAAGTGGACAGGCCTTGCATTATGAAATAATACAAAATATCCTACAAGTGGGGGCACCAGACTTGGATAGGGCAGTGTTTCAGGGAGCCTTCTTTATTTTTAGTTGTAGATGGACACAATATCTTTATTTTTATGTGGTGCTGAGGATCGAACCCAGTGCCTCACGCATGCAAGGCAAGCGCTCTACCACTGAGCCACAATCCCAGCCCTCGGGGAGGTTTCTTAAAGGAAGTGACATCTAAATGATAGCTAGGAGCTGGCTTGCTGATGGTGCAGCTCTTCAAAACAAGAGCACAAGCAGATATAACCTGTGCAAAACCAGGGATAGAGGCTGGCAGGCAGATATTGATTTTTCAGACAAGGAAACTGTTGAGTTGAGCTCATGATGCCTAATTCCTTAATGTTTGTCTTGCTTCCAAAGCCAGATGTGCTCCTTGCCAGCTGGGTAGCTTTCCCCTGCACCTCAATTTCCTCATCCATGAATGAAGAAACAGGTGTAGGTTAGAATCCAGATGATCTTTAAAGTTCTTTCCATGGTTTTCTTTCCTTTTTTTTTTTTTTTAGTTGTCAATGGACTTTATTTGTTTATATGTGGTGCTGAGAATTGAACCCAGGGCCTCACATATGCTAGGCAAGTGCTCTACCACTGAGCCATAAACCCAGGCCCCTTTCCATGGTTTTCATTGAGGTTAAGGGCACAGTTCTCAGGACGCCTTTGATTCAGAACTGTTGCTGATTCTCCAGCTATTCCTTTCTTCTGTGTAGATTGCATTCTTGCTGGACCACATACTCACCTGAGAAAAGCCCTGGGTTTTCAGTCTCAACCTGCTGCACAGTGGCTGATCATCCCGTTTCTAAGTGTGAAGTGTGTGGGGATGGATGCCGGACAGCAGGGAGGAAAGGCACAGACAGGAAGGTAGAAGGACCAATGGGCTGCTTCTGCTTGCAAGCAGGGGTTTTTCAAATAGAATGCTCTCTAGAGTTCACAGAGCTCTAGCAGCTGGGGTGATAGAAAAATATGTTACCGGGATGTCTCAGAGAGAACAGAGTCTGGAAGGATTGAGGAGATTTAAGCAAAACTGGAAGCAGAGCAGGGGTGGGTGGGGTTTCAGACAAAGAGATTAGTTAGAGCCAAGAAGTTGAAGGGGGCCTGCAGCATGGAAGTCTTTTGATGATGAGTAAGGAACTTGATGCCAGCTAACCTCAGGAAGCCACTGGAATCAGGAACTGCAGAGCCGTCAGAATTCACGTCATCACTCTCTTTGGTTTTGATCCCCTTATCCTCCCTTGCACTCAGTGGTTTCTACTCTCTCAATCCCTAACTTGATCTTGCTCTCCATGGTCCATTTCTCAGACTATCTGTCTGACATGACTTCTCTGTTTCTCTTTCTGGTCAATCTCTTTCAGTTTCTTCCTTTCGCTCCTCTATGTAGGAAGCCTTAGTTCTTAGTAAATCAGCTTTCTCTGTTCTTTGCACATAGAAGATGGCTATCATATTTGCATACTTCTCACTGTCTGTCTTGAAGATTGAATCTGATTGGCCCAGTTTGAATTGGGGTTCCACCTCTAGTCCAATCAATTGAGGCCATGGCAGGAATGGGCCAGAGAGGGCAATGCTGTTATCCAAGCAGATTCCTTGAGAGAGAGAGAGAATCTGGTTCGCCTCAGCTAAAGTTCACCTCTGTACTTCAGTCTACTATGGGGTGGGCATATGTGTTAGCTTTTTGTGACTGTGACCAAAATACCTGCGGAGAACAACATAGAGGAGGAGGTTTATGTTGGGCTCACTGTTTCAGAGGTCTCAGTACCCAGGCAGCTGATGCCATTGCAGTGGGTACAAGATGAGACAGAACATCATGGCAAAAGGGTGTGACAAGAAAGCTGTTCAGTTCACAGCAGCCAGGAAAGAGTGAGAAAGAGAATTCAGAAACAGATATAGTCCCCAAGGTCACAGTGACCTACTTCCTCCAGCCATGCCCCACCTGCCAGTAGTCTGTGCAAATTATTAATCCACCACATGGATTAATCCACTAATGGATTACAGCCCTCATGATTTAAGCTTGTCACCTCTGAACATTGCTGCATTGCCCAATACATGAACTTTTCAGGGGACATTGCAGATCCAAACCATATCAGCACAAAGGATAGTCCCTTATATAGTCATGGTTGCTGGGTAGATGAGAGGAATTCTGAGAAAGAGTCCTTGTGAGCTGAGGAGACACCCCAAAAGATGAATTCTTCAGCATGTGTTCAGTGAGCAGATCACTGTGGGGTTGTGGAGAGTTTAGGGTTTTTCATTTCCAAACAGGAAGAATTTTTATTTATTTATTTTTGGTACTGAGGATTGAACCCAGGAGCACTTTATCACTGAGCTACCTCACTAGCCCTTTTTATTTTTTGAGACAGGGTCTTTCTAAGTTTCTTAGGGCCTCTTTAAGCTGTTGAGGCTGGTCTTGAATTTGTGATCCTCCTGCCTCAGCCTCCCAAGTCACTGGGATTACAAGTGTATGCCATTGCACAGGTGGGATTTTTTTTTTAATTTTTTTTTTTTTAGTTGTAGATGGACACAATGTCTATATTTTATTGCTTTGTATGTGGTGCTGAGGATCGAACGCAGGGCCTCACGCATGCGAGGCAAGCGCTCTACCGCTGAGCTACAATCCCAGCCCCTATAGGTGGGATTTTTAAATTTATCAAACAAGATCTGTGTGATACCTGTTCTTTGAATCTGTTAAATCTAGCTGGGCGCAGTGGCTCACGCTTGTAATCCCAGCACTTAGGGAGGCTGAGACAGGAGAATCGTGAGTTCAAAGCCAGCCTCAGCAATGGCGAGGCACTAAGCAACTCAGTGAGACCCTGTCTCTACATAAAACACAAAATAGGGCTGGGGATGTGGCTCAGGGGTCGAGTGCCCCTGAGTTCAATCCCCGGTACCAAAAGAAAGAAAGAAAGAAAGAAATCTGTTGAATCTGGTTTCATCACTTAGTACGTGAACAATTTTTGTAATTTCCATTGGGTGCAGGGCTCATGTATATAGGACTATTAACTCAAGCTAAGTTGTTCTATTCAATAAATAAGGAGTATGTTGAAATCTTCCACTAGATGGTGCACTTGGTAATTTTTCTGGTTCCTCTATTTGGGTGTTAAACATTTTGAGGCTATTTTAATGGGTGTATATTAAGTACTAGGTGTTCATGCCTTCTTGTGAGTTAAAGCTTTTTATTATTTTATAGTTTTGTTCTTTGTTCTACAATGCTTTTTTGGGGGGGGGGAGGCGGGGTGGTACCAGGGATTGAACCCAGGGGTGCTTAACCACTGAACCATATCCTCGGCCCTTTTTTATATTTTATTAGAGACAGAGTCTCACTGGGATTATGGGTGTGCACCACTATGCCCAGCTCTCCTCCAGTTTCTTTTGGTTAGTATTTGTTCAGTGTATCTTTTTTATATCTTTTATTTTAAGATAAAATTGTGTCTTCTTAATGATGTGTTTCTTGTAAACAACATTATAGTTAAATTTTCGTTTATTTTATCCAATGTGACAATCTGTCTTTTAACTGCTGAGTTCAGTAAATATATATTATGGATGTATTTAGGTTTGTGTTTACCTGATGTTTTTAACCTTGTTTTTACTTGATGTTTTCTATTTTTATTACTTTTTTTCCTTTCTTGGCAATTTTAGATTGAGTAATATCTTTCTTTTTTTCTTTTTCTTTTTGGTATTGGGGATTGAATCCAGGGGCACTTAGCCACCGAGCCATATCCCCAGCCCTTTCTTGTATTTTATTTAAAGACAGTGTTTCTCTGAGCTGCTTAGGGCCTAAGTTGCTGAGGCGGGCTTTGAACTCAGGATCCTCCTGCTTAGGCCTCCATAGCTCTGGGATTACAGGTGTGCACCACTGGCCCCTATCTCTCTTTTTTTTGGTACTGGGGATTGAACTCAGGGGTACTCGACCACTGAGCCACATCCCCAGCCCTATTTTTGTGTTTTATGTAGAGACAGGGTCTCACTGAGGTGCTTAGCACCTTGCCATTGCTGAGGCTGACTTTGAACTCGTGATTCTCCTGTCTCAGCCTCCCAAAATGCAGGGATTATAGGCGTGTGCCACTGTGCCCGGCTCTGGCCCCCATCTCTTTTTCAAATTTTTGAAATAGAGTCTCACTAAGTTGCCCAAGCTGACCTCAAACTTGTGATCCTCCTGTCTCAGCCTCCCAAGTCACTGGGATTACAGGTGTGTGCCATATACCTGGTTCTATGGGTCTATTCTTAAAAAACAGCATGAGTGTCTGGACTACTGTAATTTTGTAAGCTTTGAAATCAGGAAGTGTCAGTGCTTCATCTTCGTTCTACCTATTTTTAGTTATCTGAAATGTCTTTATTTTATCCTCATGCTTGAAAATAATTTTGCCACTACATGGTTCCAGGTTGAGAATTAACCTCTAGCTTTCTCTGTTGCTGTTAAGTAACATCACACCTATTTTGTTGTTGATTTGTTACTTCCTTATAAATGAACTTTTTTTCCTTTGATACTTTAAAAGATAGTTTGTTTTTTGTGTTGTGAATTTGACTGGAATTAATTTGTGTTTACTGATTTTTAATTATCCTGTCTTATAAACATTGTGTTTTCTGAACTATCAATTCACATACTTTAGGTAGGCATAAATGTTTTTCATCAGTTTGGGAAGATTTCTTTCTCTTCAAATATTGCTTCTTCATTTTGTCTGGAACTATTCAAAGATCTTTTCATTCAATATTCCCCATTTCTTTTTATCTGTGCTGTATTCTAGATAGTGTCTTTAGATCTGTTATTTAATCCATTAATTCTCTTTTCAGGTGGCTAAAAATACAAATTAAATGCATCCATATAATTTTAATTTTAATCCATATGATCAAATCAGTATTTCAAAGAGATTTATAGCAAAGAGATTTAAGAGTAAGATTCTGAAGACCAAGATAAATAGCAAAGTGCATATACATAGATGTACAAACAATATAACATCTCTTTTGGCGACTCAGAAGGCTTTCTCCTCATTTCCTTGTTATTGGCTAATTTACCCATAGGTATTTATTTATACAGAGCCCAGTGGGTGCTTGTGTATAAATACATATTGCTTGTAAGTTATAAATGATTATAATATTTACAGAAGCAAATATCACTTTTATTATCTAATATTATGGTTAATGCAGGTGAATTACAAATTGAAAAGGGTTTATAGACCAAGTTATATTCTCTCTTTGTACCTGAGTTTTTCATTTACAATCAAGCAAATTCCTCATAATGCTAAAGTATAATGAAGTCACATGAGATCTTCAACAATCTATTCAAGAAGCATGACTTAAAAATTTATTTACAAGCCGGGTGCGGTGGCGCAAGCCTGTAATCCCAGCACTTAGGGAGGCCGAGACAGGAGAATTGCGAGTTCAAAGCCAGCCTCAGCAACGGCGAGGAGCTAAGCAACTCAGTGAGACCCTGTCTCTACATAAAAAAAACACAAAATAGGGCTGAGGATGTGGCTCAGTGGTCAAGTGCCCCTGAGTTCAATCTCCAGTACCAAAAAAAAAAATTTATTTACATATTTATTTGATACTTGGGATTGAACCCAGGGGCACTTGCCACTGAGACATACCCCTAGTACTTTTGTTTGTTTAGTTTTGGAGTACGGTCTTACAAAATTGTTGAGACTGGCCTCAAAGTTGTGATCCTCCTGTCTCGGCCTCCACAGCTACTGTAATTACAGGCATGCTCCATCATACCCAGCAAAAATTTTTCAAAGACATAAAGGGAAGGCAATTAAGCACATCATTGCACAGGGGGAAAATCTTTATTATTTATTAAGCACATACTATGTACTATGAACCAAGAATCATTTTGTTCCTCACATTATCCTAGGTCAAGGGCACTCCACTTTATAGTTAAACATCAGGTTTATGGAATTAGTTAACTTGCCAAAAATCACACAGCTTGTAAGTGACTCAGCTGGATTCCCTACCAGTCCTTCTACCCCTGACATCTGTGCCCTTTAAGAGAATACGAACAAATATTTATCAGCACTGGCTTCAAGACTGTATATACCAAAAAATTCCACCGAGTTAGCTTCAAGAACCACTCCTCCTCCACCAATGATTCCAAGGGAAACCATGATGAGTTAGTGCCATCTGCTGACCATCTCCCTAAAAGCATGGAGAGAAGGACGGCGTGGAGGTGGTGCGTGGCTTCATCTTGTATGAGGCCAGCGTTGAATACAGGCCCAAGGAAATGGTAAGCACCTCCTCTGTGGTCTCCTTGGTCTCCTCATGATACCAAGGGTAGGCGGTGACTCCCTGTGGGAGTGGTGACAACTGGAGGGAGCTTAAGAAACAGACCTTGAGAAATAAAGGCACAGGCTTCTATCACCACAGTGAAAACACACCCTATTCATTTCAGCAAGTAAACTTTAGCATTTCACAATTCTAGCAATAAAGAATAGATTCCTGAGCCCTAATCCAGACTGTTTTATCAAAATCTTGGGGGGCAAGGGCTTAGATTATAAGAATACCCCAGTGATTCTTTAAGAGAAGGATGCCAGGGGCTGAGATTGTGGCTCAGAGGTAGAGCGCTTGCCTCAGATGTGTGAGTCACTGGGTTCAATCCTCAGCACCACATAAAAAGAAATAAATAAAGATATTGTGTCCATCTACAACCAAAAAAATATTAAAAAAAAAAAAAGAGAGAGAAGGATGCCATAATGGAAGGATGACTTTTTAGTCCTTAAAGTGAAATATTTTGGGGTTGAGATTCTGCAAACTCCTAAAATCTCACCAGCTTTTGGAGGAGGAAATAGGGAAGCAATGGAAACCCATATGGAGATTTAGGTTTGAGTTCCAGTTCTGCTGTTACATTGGACAAGTCACTTAAATCCTCTGTGTCTATTTTCTCAGTTAGGAGATGAGAATGCTGATGACAATAATATCTCATCAGGTTGTGACAATCAGATGAGAACGGGAATGTGAAAGCACTTTCTAAAGGTTTTTTGTTTTGTTTAGTACTGGGGATTGAACCAGGGCTGCTTTACCATTTAGCTACATCCCCAGACCTTCTTATTTATTTTTTTGAGACAAGACTTGCTGTCCTTGTATTTGTAATCCTTGTGTTTTAGCCTTGTAAACTATAAAATTCTATGTGATATTATCAGTATTATTTTGCATATCACACTATCTACAGATATAAGATATATATATATATATATATATATATATTTTTTTTTTTTTTT
>PVHX01019631.1:0-33969 GCA_004024805.1 Geosciurus inauris
TGCTACTTAACTAAACATTCCTTGACATTACTCCAACTCAAAAAAGTAAAGAGTCAGAAGTCCCAAACCAACAAGGATCCAAGGAGGAACAATGAGACAGGGAACTCATGTCTTACCTCTTGGCATCAATGTAATATCAACAAGAGAGAAGTCCCAGAACAAATAAGATAATAAAATACATAAGGGCACATGCAAAAAAAGAGGAAGGGAATCTACCTCAATTGATGTGCAAGTCCAAAACCTCTGAAAACATGAGAAAACAAGCAAACCTCCCCTCAAAATCCACAATTCCCCAACAAAGGATCCCACTGATAGCAAGGCAGACAAAAGCTCAGAGAAAAATTATAATAAACTGATTATTAAAATGTTCAATGAGGGGCTGGGGTTATGGCACAGTGGTAGTGTGCTCGCCTAGCACGTGGGAGGCACTGGGTTCGATCCTCAGCACCACATAAAAATAAAATAAAGATATCCTGTCCGCCTACAACTAAAAAATAAATATTTTAAAAAAATAAAAATAAAAAAAATAAAATGTTCAATGAACTAAAAGATCTAAGGAGGGAATTAAGAGTGTAATTATAGGAGACGAAAGATCACTTTAATAAAAAAATAGAAATAGTGAAAAGAAACCAAGCAGAACTCCTAGAAATGAAAGACATAATCAGTCAAATTAAAAACTCACTTGAAGGTATCACTAACAGATTAGATTGAGTAGAAAACAACCTTAGTCCTTGAAGACAGAACTTCAGACACTGCAGACAGACTATACGATCTTTACTGCACAGAATGCAATAAAGGGAAAAAATTATAGAATATAATCAGAATATACAAGAACTCTGGGAAAACTTTAAAAGACCAAACCTGAAAATCATTGGGATAGAAGAGAACACAGAAACACAAACTAAAGGCATAAAGAATATTTTCAGTGAGATAATTACAGAAAACATTTCCCATGTCAGAAACAAGATAGACACCCACATACAGAAGGCTTATAGGACCCCAAATAGACCTAGTCAAAGAAGAAGCTTGTCAAGGGGATTGGGGGTATAGCTCAGTGGTAGAGCACTTGCCTAGCATGTGTGAGGCACTGGGTTCGATCCTCAGCACTGCATATAAATAAAGATATTGTGTCCATCTACAACTAAAAATATTTTTAAAAATAAAGCTCACCAAGATATAATCAAAAGGTCTAACATAGAAAATAATGAAAGAATATGTAGCATCTGATGGTTATAAAGAAGGAGCAGAAAACAGAAATAACAAAATAAAGGGAGGGTAAAAGAACAACAGAATTAGGCTGTCAGTAGAAGAGAAACAGACATATGAAAAACAATACAAAACAAAACCAAAATATATTAATCAAAAACCTTACACTAACAGACAATGCAAGGGAAAATGACTGCCTTTAAAAAATGTTTAAAAGGAGAAAAAGAAATATGTACATTTATATGTCCATGAGCCAATCAGCACAGCAAAAACACAAATAGAACAGAAAAAGATTCTTAATGAAAAATTAAGGAATATTTCCCACTGAGATGGTCAAAATAGTCAATAAGAAGAGATGGACAGAGAGGGGAAGCACACTTCTTCTCTGTAAGTGGGTAAAAGAGGAATTTCACTAAAACTCTGTTTTAGAAAAGCTTTTTTGCTACTATGACTTAAAGACCAACCAGAATAACTGTAGAGGAGAAAGAGTTTAGTTGGGGGCTCACGGTTTCAGAGGTCTCAATCCATAGAGAGCAGACTCCATTCCTCAGGGCTTAAGGTGAGGCTGAACATCATCACAGATGAGTGTGACAGAGGGAAGCAGCTCACAAGATGATCAGAAAGCAGAGAGACTCCACTAGCCAAATACAAAATATGTATCCTAAAGCCACGCCTCCAATGCCCCACCTCCTCCAGCTGTAGCCCACCTGTCTTCAGTTACCATTGAATTAATCCCATCAGGTGATTAATTCACTGATTGCGTTAAGGCGTTCGTAAACCAATCATTTCTTCACTGAACCTTGTTGCATTGTCTCACATGTGAGCTTTTGGGAGACAGGTCACACAGAAACCATAACAAACTCAATAATAGACAGTCAGAGTGCCTTGGACATTAGAAATTTGGGTACATTAACGAGAAAAGACAACACTGGAGCCAAGCTGATAGTAGTCCCAGTGGAAATAGCAGCAGCAACTTGCTGTAGCACAGAGGGAGGGAAAATGCTGAGAAATACAATGGACAGACTTAGTGCAGAAAATCCTGATTGGAGGGGCAGATTGTCCTAGGTTGACCTAGAGGCTGTTATACACAGTACACTGGTGCATGTAGTGCACCCCATGTTTCCCAACTGTATGTTTCCATGACCAAGGGAGGAGCCATCTTTAGGTGACCGCACTGTGGGAACAGGGAGATCTGAGCTGGATCTAATATACGGTCCTAGCAGACACCTGCCACTGACCTAGACTGTGCTTAACGAAGCAAGAGCAAAACAGGCACAGGCAATATTTTAGCCAGGGGAATAATACAAGACAGAGAGGTGAAGAGCCCAGATCACTTCCCCTTTTGAGTCGGAGGCTTGCAGGACCATCTGAAGTGGGTCAGGAATTTGAACAGGTGGGTGTGATCACTCTCGGGGACTAAGCCCAGGAAGCCTGGAAAGGCAGTGTCCATGGGTAGCAGAAAGGGTGAAGGAATGGCTCTCTGACCCCACCAGTGGAAACCTGAGGAGACTCGAGGGGTAGCAATCTCCCAGTGGAGATCGGCAACTTGCGAGGCTCTACAGGTGCACTGATCTAATCTCTCAAAAGCAGTCACTACCCAGTAAAGCCCCTGGGGCCTGACTAGACTTAAGCCCCAACTTCAGGAACTCTACCTACAGGAATTCCACTCCTAAAACTCTGCAGCGGACTCACCCTGGGAGTGCACCAAACTGGTGGTTCAGACAAAACTCCAGCCAACAGTACTTCCCACCCCACCCTACCTTATAATGCTAAGAAGGGAAGCTGAATTTTTGAAATCCAAATGGCAACTTGGTGAGCAACACAAAAAGAGGAAGGGTTTAACAGCTTATACTCAGTACATGCCTCAAGAAGAAACTTAAAGACAGATGGACATAGTAAATGTAGGTTCTCACTGGCTACTCTAACCACCTCAACGGAAATGATTCCCCAATGTTTCATCAACAATCTTCTACTTTTTCCTTCTATTTTTTTAGGTGTGTACTGAATGGTTAATGGACATTTATACATACACATATTTGTTTCTTTTCTCATTTATAGCATTTTTTGAAAGTACTTATGATATCTACCACATTTAATACTTGCAACAGCATTAACAGCGGGGGCAGGCATTATATAAACCAATTGGTGCTAAAAGATGTTAAGAATAAGAGTTTATTAAGAGGAAAGAAAGCCTGCCTCATCTTTTGAAGGTCAGGGTCTTTCATTAGTTTTTCATAAGTATATTTTGGTTTTGTTTTATATTATTTTTCATTTGTCTGTTTCTCTTTATCTCTTTTCTTTTGCTAACAGCCAAATTCTATTATTCTTTCACCCTCCTTTAATTGTTGCTTCTCCTTTTCTCTCCTCCCTCATAAACATCATATCCTACATCTCTTCTGAATTATCTCTGTTCAACTTTTGAAATTGTAAACTCTTTTATATCCACCTATCCCATTTACTTTCCTCTTTTTTGGTACCAGGGATTGAACTCAGGGGTACTCGACCACTGAGCCATATCCCCATCCCTATTTTGTATTTTATTTAGAGACAAGAAGGGTCACACAGAGTTGCTTAACGCCTCACTGTTGCTGAGGCTGGCATTGAACTCGCAATTCTTCAGTCTCAGCCTCCCAAAATGCTGGGACTACAGGCGTGCACCACTGCACCTGGCTTTCTTTCCTCGTAATAAACTCTTATTCTTAACATCTTTTAGCACCAATTGGTTTATATAATGCCTGCCCCCGCTGTTAATGCTGTTGCAAGTATTAAATGTGGTAGATATCATACATGACACCTGTTGTTTGATTTAATGCCTAATACATGATTACTTACTGTTTTTACTGATGGCAATTGCTGACCCTATCATTTCTACATATTGTGCCAATTAACATTGTATACGTCACAGTAGGAACTAAGTATTTACTTTAATGCTATATATTGTTTGCATTGGTTGTTGCTATTATTTGTCTCCCACTAATCTCTAAGGTACTGGAAACCTACAGGTACACTACAAATTCATAGGGTAGAAACTCTGCTGCTTCAGAACCACACTGATAGATGGGTAGACACACAATCAATATAAAAAAGTAAGGGAACAAACCATATAAAACCATTCCAAATGCCTCAACAACAGACTCCAGAGGCATCACAGTAGTGGAAATGTCAGAGAAGGAATTTAGAAAGTTCTTAGTTACAATGTTCTATGAAGTAAAGACAATATAAGGACTGAAATCAGAGAGAAAATACAAGAAGTGAAAGCTCAGTGCAATAATGACAGATTCAGAAAAAGCATCAGAAATCCTCAAAATGAAGGAATCAATAAAATAAAAGTTCTATGGAAAGCTTCATCAATAGACCACTTGGAAGACAGATTTTAAGGTATCCAAAACAACATAAATGATCTTAAAAATAAAGCTGACCATAGAGAAATGATATTAGGAGACTATGAACAGAATATTTATAAACTATGGGACAAAATTGACAGGCCAAATTTAAAATTCTTTGGGATAAATGAAGACTCTGAAATACAAACTTAAAGGAATGCACAATATTTTCAATGAAATAATATCAGAAAATTTTTCAAATCTTAATGAAATGAAAATTCAAATACAAGAGACATAAGGACTCCAAATATACAAAATTACAACAGATCCACTCTAAGACACATTATGAAAATGCCAAGCATACAGAATACAGATAGAATTTTAAAAGCTGCTAGAGAAATAAAAATGGGTCACATTTAGAGGTAAACCAAAATGGATCTTAATTGATTTTTTTCAACCTAGACCCTAAAAACCAGGTCTTAGAATAAAGACCAAGGCCTGAAAGAAAATGGATGCCAACAAAGAATACTATACCAAACAAAATTAAGCTTCAGAATTAAAGATGAAATAAGGACCTTCCCGGATAAACAAAAGCTAAAAGAACTCACAACTAGAAAGCCTACACTACAAAATATACTCACAAAATATTTCAAGAATAAAAAAATTAAAACCAGCATAAGGAGGAACTACGCTAGAATAGTAGTCAATCAAAGGAGAACTGAATTAAACTTAAAAAATATAAATAAATCAAAATAAAAGGGAATAAAAATCATCTCTCAGTAATAATATTCAATGTAAATGGTCTAAAGGAATAAATCAAAAGACATAGGCTAGCAGACTGGATTAAAAAACAACACCCAACAATATGTGGTCTCTTAGACCAAGAGATCACCAACAAACTGGAGAACGTAGGAAAAATGAATAAATCCTATAAATAAAATCTTACCAAGTCAAAATCACAAATAAATAAAATCTAAACACACACACACACAAAAAATCATGGGGGCTGGGATTGTGGCTCAGTGGTAGAGCGCTTGCCTCGCATGCGTGAGGCACTGGGTCCGATCTTCAGCACCACATAAACATAAATAAAATAAAGATATTGTGTCCATCTACAACTAAAAAAAATATTAAAAAAAAAGAAGAGTGAAATAGTAATCAAATCCTTCCAAAAAAGTAAAGCCCAGAGGTATCACTGCTAAATTCTACCACATGCTGAAAAAACAAACAAAAAATCCCAACAAAACCAATATGATGCCAAGCCTTCTCAAATCCTTCAAAAAATTGATGAAGAAACACATTCAGATACATTTTACAAGCCCAGAACTACTCTTATACCAAAGCTAGAGAAGAACATTTGAAAATGAAATTAAAAGCCAATATCCCTGATGAACATGAATTCAAATCCCTCAATGATATTCCTCAACTAGTAAACTAAATTCATGAGTATATTCAATAATGATATACCATAATAAAATGAAATTTATCCCTGGGGTCCAGGATTGTTGAATATATGTAAGTCAGTAATTATGCTATACCACATTAATAGAATGATAGACAATAGTCATATGATCATCTTGATAAATGCTTAAAGTGCATTTGACATAATTCATCATCCTTTTAGGATGAAAACTCACAACAAATTGGGTTTACAAGGAATATATCTCAACATATCTGTCACAAATAAGTCCACAGCTAAATTACATTCAAAAATGAAAAGGTGAAACCTTTTCCTAAAGGCAAGGCCACTCTCACCACTTGTATTTAACACAGTATTTTAAGGTCTTAGAGAATTTAGGCAACAAAAAGAAATAAAAGGTAGACAAATTGGAAAGAAAGAAGTTGAAATGTCTGTTAAGATGGCATGATCTCATATAAACAAAATCCTAGACATTAGAAAATGTTAGAATAAATGAATTTAGTAAAGTTTCAAGGTACAAAAATCAACATACAAAAAATAAGTAGCAGATATATGTTGGAAGATGGCAGACTAGAGTTGCTGAACACTTGTCCTGCTTCTCCAGAAGACAGAATCAAAACAATAAGAGTGTAGCTAGATGCTTGTTGAACTGGATGGCCCTTAGGAGAGCAATAGAAGAGAACAGTAGAGTTTAAGAGACCTGGAGAAATACACAGATTTGGGATAATGGAAGACTGGGCAAAAAAGTATTCCACCACTGAACACATGGTATCAAGTCGGGGGAGGGGAATAACTCTCAGTGAAAGAGAGGGTCCCAGAGAACTCCACTAGTGCAGAATTTAGCACCTTGCAGACAGAGTCTAAACAAGTAAGACACCTGGGAACTGCCGAGGAAACTGACTCTGGAGAAGTTCTCTAAACTTACCAGAATATTCTCATGAAACTAAGCTAACTTGAGAAGGGTCTTATTGTCTGAATTTACTGCTCTGGGGATTGGAGACCCCTGAATTTTCTTATCTCTGGGACTCTAGACTCTACGAAAATTTCACTGCACTAATGCAGTAGGCAGCTGCCTTGTAAGACAGTATGATCCAGAGAAGCAACTTTAAAACAAACCCATTGAAAATTCTATGCTACAGGAAAAGAGACTGCAACATGGAGGGGAGCAGAAAATGCTTTCCTTTGAAACTGGTGGTTCAGGGAACCAGCTAACAGTCTTGGGGAGTGAAGAGTTCCATGTGAATTTTTTTGAGAATCAAGTATGAGGGTACTGATAATGTTGGCAGTGGACTCTATATATGGAATCTGACACCCTGCCTCCCAGCACAGATCTTTGTGTCTCCATAGTCTCTCACCACCTATAGAGGTGTCCAGGGATGTGCTGCCACTTTCCCTGTCCTTAAAACATGTAAGTCAAAATTTCCGGATAGAACTTTTACTTAGCATTCTGAGTTAGCTCGCTGATGTGTCACAATGTCAATATTTGCCCGGCACTATGGAGAGAATCTTTGCTTACTGATCTCTGCATTCCATTTTAGCACATTCTAGTGTACAAAGCAGATGAGAAGAATTCCAGCTAGCTTTTGCCACAATTCAGTCCTGTTAAGCAGGACAACAGAAAGAAGTGGGGTGTGCGTGCGTGCGTGTGTGAATGACCACAAGATTTCACTGTCCACAGGGTACAAAGCTTAAGAAACAAAGATTTTATTTGATCAGCACAGGCTGTAATCACTCTCCTCACCTCACTGGGGTATCATGATGGGGATAACAATCTTACACTTTTATGTAAAAATGCTTTTTTCTCTTCTCTTCTTAATTTAGAGTTTTTCTTTCTTGTTTTCCCCCTTTTACTTTTCTCCTTTCTTGTCTTTATACATCCAAGAAACTCCAGTCCTGAGGATTTCAGCTCCTTCTCCTGGCAAAGGAGGCACATCTGCCTAAGACATTAACAACATCATAATTTCCAGCCTGACCACTTTTCCCCACACTGACACTCTCACCTGACCTTTCTTCAGGCCACACAAATAGGCCAAAAACAGAAACAAAAGACACCCCAGCAAACAGGATGGGCAGGAAAGAATGCATGTGGCCTCCACAAGTGTGGTGATGAGAACTGAAATCCACATAGGCATCTTCTGAAGGCAACACCTCTACCACATGGTCAGAAAGCAACAGGTTCCATGGGGAGAGTAGGGGCCTTAGGAACCTGGCAGGTGCACTGATGGGCTTCTCAGCCACCACCCCCTACAGTATTCTCTGTGCTGACCTAACACTGTGCCTTGAACCCTACATACTGTGCTATAATGTAAATCATGTTCCAGTCAAGAACAAAAGAAAACAATGCTGAAAGGTCAGGAGAGGAGATACACAGATGCTCAGGCAACCACACCCCAAGTCAGGAGGGAGGAGTGGATACTAGAGTCCCTTCACATCCTGTGCACAGTGGTGCTTAGTGCCAAGGTCTCACTCACTGTGTACACTGAGACCTGCTTCTGTGAAGATGGTTATTGCTTCTGGATTGCTGGGCTACTACTGCCACAAACTCCTGCACATTCTGAATTGCACAAACATTCACACTCCCACAACTTTGCTTGTGACTAGCAAGCAAGAGGCCATAGGAAGTTATGGACCACAGGAGACCACAGGGAGAACAAGCATTTGGAGTCAATAGCGGAAAAGGGAGTGTTGGCTATAGAAATGGAGACCACGGTTTGGGGGCTTCTTGAAGGAAGGGCCTCAGCCATCACATACCTAAATAATTAAGTAAAAGAGCCCTTCTTTCTTACCTGGACAGGAAACGTCAGCTTGTGCACTAGGGGAAAGATCAGCTTCTGTTTCTAGGAACAACAGAGAGAATACCTATCTGACAAGTCCCTGCTCTACCCAATGGCAGGTACAGAGGAAAAGAGTCTGGGAACCCCGTCTTTCCACTCCCTAGGCAAAGCCACACAAATGCACAGAAGGAATTCTTCTGCTATACACACTTCCTTCCCTCCTCCAGGATTTCTGAACATCTGTTGTGGCTATCACCCCTAGAACCTGGAGTAGTCCAGCTGACCCTGAGCTTCCTCCTTGGCCCCTCCATGACCCTCATTATGCCTCTCCTGCCTCCCCAAATCTTCTGCATATTATAAGCTTTCAGGCAGCAAACAGACACTCTAGTCTCAAGGGCAAGATTGGATCTGAAATCTTCCATTTCCTGGCTGTACACAGTAGGCCCCTACCTCATGCTAGGAAGCAGCTTTACCTCAGGGGGATTTCCCACCGTTGTCTTTTTGTTTTAGAAACATATTCAAAGACTTTTTTTTACTTTTTAAAAAACTTCTAAGCTTCTGAGAATTTCTCAAGTAGGCCCTCCCTGAAAATGGCTAACTATCCATATGAGAAATGGGACACATTTTCCCCCCCGAAGTATTCGTTTCTAACCACTAACAGCAAGAAGCAGCTGCCAGAGCAGCTCTGGGAGTCCCAGCCCTGTGGAGATGCCACAGCTGGAAGATGCCCAAAGCCTCCTCCCCTCCTGACTGACTGGAGGGTTCCTTACTCTCTATTTGTGCACACCTCACTTTACAAAAATCAGTAGAGCCCAAAGATCAGAGCAATTCCGCGTGGGTACACTTGGCTTTTATGAAAGTGGCATCCAGAAGACATTTTGACATCTCCACTCCCCAAATCCCATGTGCTTTCCCTGCATGTCTACAGCAGCCACCAGGAAGAGATTTTGAGTGGGTAGGCTGCATGGCACGTGGTGAAGCACCCAGCCACTGCTGCAGACAGGCCCGCCCCTGCCCACTGACCCACCTCTCACTTCCCTGCACATGTGATCATGGAAATGATGCCACAGAACACTCTGGAATCTCCAACACCTTGTCAGATGTGTATTCTCCAATAGCTGCCACCTGCCCTGTCCATACGCCTCAAGGAGGGAAGGGAAAGGGATTCTTTCTCACCAAAGCAATCAGTTCAAACAGAATCAAGTCTACAGTGGCTCAAGGTCTAGGTCTACTCTAGGTCAAGAGGAGCGAGTCCTCATCTACACTGGCTCAAGGCAAGTGAATCCCCATCTACACTGGCTCAAGGTGTGCAAGTCCCCATCTACACTGCCTTAAGACATGTGAGTCCCAGTCTACACTGTATCAGTTGAACAAGTTTCTATCTACTCTGAACAGAAAGGGAGGCACAGTGGTCCAGGCCTTGGATGGGACTGCTGCTGGGCTCCTGCCCTTGCCCTGAGGCCTCCCTCTTTTTGTTTTTTTCTTCTTTTTATAATCTGTCCTTCAAACAAACAAACATTGGAACATTAATGTTATTATACAGCTTTTGAGAAACAGAAATTTATTAAGAACCATTTCTGCTATACCAGAAGCACAGGAGGAAGGACAGAAAGACCAGGACAGAGGCAAGTGTCCCAGGAAAAACAGTCTCTGATGTCTCTGGCAGGTGGGGGCAGAGGAACATCCTCATGGATCAAGATGCACTCCTGGCTGAAATCTGCAAGGAGAAGCCTGAGCCACCTGGCACACCTCACTCCTGACGGATGGCCAGTGCCATGATGTCAGGATCCTGAGAACTCAAGGTCTTCTGGCTCTCCATCGGTTTGTCTGTCTCATCTCTGCATCTTCACTGGAGCCACTATTTCTGAATCTAGAACAATTGTGACCTCCTTTCATCTGAGCTACTCTTCTTTTGAAGACCAGCCAGCAGAAGCACAGCATGCAACAACACAGTTGTTGAATGCAGGTGGCAATCCTTCTAACCACCCCCTTCCAGCCCGTTGCTGTTAGGGGATTGCCCTGGGGAGGTACATTAGGAGGACCAGCTGCCACCTTCTGTGACTCACCTACTGAAGATTATCCAAGGGCTGGGCCTGGGATACACAGACCTGCAGGGCACAGGATAATGCTGGGAGGATAGGCTGGGGGAGGGTATCTTTACATGGAGGAAGCAGAGACAAATGGCAGGCACTCGGCCTTCCATTCTGCCCTGACTGCTTGGCTTCCTCAGGCTGCTGCTGCTGCTCACAGGGCAAGGGAAGGGCAGGCTCAATGGCACACTTCTTGGGACATACACTGGGAGGATGCATGGGGCCTGGGTGAGGCCCAACAATCCGACTACACACAGGCTTCATGTGGAACCCACAGCCTGTCCCTGGGTTCTCTGGTGCTGAAGTATCAAGTATGTAGCCATGGCCTCATCATTATTTTCAATTTTTCAGGGACACCCAGGCATTATAGGGGTCATAACCCATGTCAAACATGACTGCTATAATGGTGGGGTTGGAGTGTTTGGGGATGGCTTGCTAGAATGACTGGGTGAAGATTCTTCACCCTGGCTCAGACATGGATGCCCCATTACCTCCTCTATGGTGGGCCTCTGCATGGGGTCCACCATCAGTATTTGATGGATGATGCTCTGTGTTCAGGACTCGTGAGGGGGAATGTTGTATCTTGCCTGTACATGTTTCTTCAGTGTAGTGGTGCTTGCAACAAATGGGCGTCTCCTCATAACACAAGATAGAGTGACACTTAGGCACTGCAGGTAGATATCCACTGCAGGGCCCTCGTATTCTTTCCACTGGACAATTTCAGGAGCTTAGTATGGGAGAGTACCCCAGAACTTGTTCAGCTTTTGCCCAGGCATGAACCTGGTGCTCAAGCCAAAGTCAATGGGCTTGATATTGCCCCCGGCATACACCATGATGTTCTGCAGCTTCAGGCCTACATGTACAATGCCCTTCATACGGCAGTAGTGCACAGCACATCCAATCTACCTGAACAGTCTATGGGCCTTCTCCTGCATGCCATTAGCTGCTGGGATGCGACACCATAGCTATTGCCTACCTGCAAGCTCCATGACAATGTAGATACTGTGGGTAGTCTCAATGACTTGGAAGAGCTGGATCATGTTTCGTTTTTCCGGGGCCATCAACCAATCTGGTTTGGATAGGATGGGTTCATTCCCTTCTGTCTTCAGAAGAACTTTCCCCACCTCTGCCCCAGTGAGGAGATGACGGGCTAGTATCACCTGACCAAAGCTCCCCTGCCCAATGTCCCTCGGAACTTCATAATGGTCTGTAAGGACCATCTCATAGCAAGAGCTGGCCCCTGCTGCACTACACTTCTCTGTCTACTCTAAACACACATCCTAAACTGGAATACCAGCTAAAGGATACTAGCTAAAATAACACAAAACCAAAAAAATCCCCAAATGAAAGACCAAAATTAACAACCAAAAAACAAAAGATAAGACAAACAAAAAATGCAAATCAAAAAAACATTAGCAAAACACCACAATCTCCAACCACCAAACACACTAACTATCTGGGAGTCTTGACAGGTCACCACCAAGAGCTTCCTGTATTTATGGACAAAAACCCAGCCACAGTTACCCTCTTATATACCTGGTGTTTAAAGCAACCTTACAGTGGCTCCTTATGAGGTCAAAGCAAGTAATGACCCAGTCACTTCTGTGCATAACTCCCAGTGGTCACCTCACTTTGGGGCCTTTTCAACTTTCATAATAAGAAAAAGAAAGGATCGCAGAAGCTTTTTGCTTTAGTGGGTTAGAGAGACTGATATTTTCATGTTTAGAGATTAAAACTTGTAGGGTACTTCAACAGTCTTTTTGTTTCAAGTCTGAAAAATCCGTAACTTTCAGCTTTTAAAGACCTCATCATAAATATACTCAAGGTATTCCATTCCTATTTCTTCCAACTCAGAATGACTGGTTATGAGGAGCGGTGATCTGAATCATGGTTTCTGACTGTCTCACAGCAGGAGATACACCTGTGCAAAGGTGCAGGTCAAGATTGCCCAGCTGCTATTGTGATACCCTGCTAACAAAGGTTTTGTGGAAGGCACAGGACTATAAGTCTTGACCCTGAATTCAGACACCAGCTGCCAGGGGTAGAGAATTATGAGGGAAAAAAAGATAATTATAATTGGACTTCTTCCTTTAGGCTGCTTGCTTTGAAAAAACTTTCTCACAGAAAACCTTTTGATAACAAGACCTATATAATAAACATGCTGAGCTAGCTCTGGGTCATTGCTGCTCCATGAGAGGATGGTGCTCCACCTGGTCCCAGCTTTCTCTCTCTGTGTCTTTTCTTATCCCCCAATACCCCTCGCCACAGCAGACTTCTGAATTAACTGCCTTAAGGATTATGGCAGCTGGTGCCCAAACAGGGACCAAACACAGGGGAATGTCAATGATTAGATGAGTGGATGTTCCTGGGGACACATCAAAGAAAGAGAAGGAGCATAGTGTAGCTGGGTGCAAAACATGGGATATACAGGATCCAAATAAAGGGTTCTCTATGTTGCTGTGCTTAAGACTCTGCTTAAATGAAGGGGCAGCCCTATAAAGAAGGTATTGTTGTTGCAGTTTTTAGAATTTGTTACTGAAACTTGCCCCTGGTTATTTAAAGAGGGAGTGGAAAATGTAGAGACATGGGCAGTTGGAGGCCATGCTTAAGGCTCAAGAAATTAAAAAAGGGCTCTCCAGAGAAAACAAACTATAGCACCATGCTTTGAGAGAATAATTTTACAGAAGAAAATTAATTAAAATGTTCTATGCATGAGGTTTTGCTTTCAAGCTCAAAAGAGCAACTTTCTTTACTTCTTACCTTTTGTTAGATATCTATCTCTCCTAGGCTTGTATTGAAAATATAAATTGTGAAGGCCTACAGAGACTGCAAGATTTTTAAGGCTTACAGACAACCAGTTAAGACAAAAGGAGAAAAGTGTCACTTTTACATCCAAGCCACTTGTGGTTTTTAAATCTTTTCTGCTCTCACACTCTACCATGCTGTTTTCTTGTTTCTCCCTAAACACTACAGCACAGGGAGAAAAATGGAATGATCTCATATATATGTCTTCTTTTCTTTGAGAATCTTTACCTAAGGATTTTGGGGCCCTCTCATTCTTTCACTCTAATCTGATAAAGATGTTCTTCATGCTCCTTTATTAATTATGGCCATGTCCCCCTGCCTTTTTCCCCCCAGAACTCTTCTTTTTAAAATCCTGTATTTTTGAGCTCATGCTTCTATGGTGAATTAACATTTGATCTTGTGTGCCTAAATTAATATATTTTTTGATCAGTTTTATTTTATCTAACTATAGAAGTATTTACACTCTGTCTTTCTTCAGAGGCCAGTTTTTCAAGGGTTGACTCTCAAATACATTGGAAAAATTCCTTTTACTAAATCCTAAAAGGGACATAGACATGGTGATGCTGGGAATAAGTCTAATAGATAAAGTACAAATATCCAGCTACCTGCACCTTTGATTTCAGTGTCCACCATGGCTGTTAGACTTTATCCCCAGCATTTCCAGCTGTATAGGCCTGCCCCATATTTAAGCCATAATGTGAAAGTCTGATAGGCTCTATTTTAATTTCTAACAGGTTAAATCTAATGGCGGCTTTAATAAGCATCTGTAACACTGCCTCCTACCTGTGGAGTTCCACTTACAAAAAGTTACAAAATCATTGTTTCCTGTTTTATGTATGTGTGCACATCTGTGTATTGTATTGTTGTTTCTACATATATGCTTGTGTATATGTTTATGTACATGGTATCAAAATTTGCACATGGATGAGTGCTCATAAATTAAAATTTTTTAAATAAGAAATGGATCCAAATACTTTTTAGTTCATGTGACATTCAAAAGCAGTACAATTTAAATTATATAAACAGATGAGAATAAAGATGTCTTTAAAATTACTCACAAGTTTTTCTAGGTGGTCAGACAACATAGTGTTGGTTTCTGTAAAATGTCTAAAATGTAATATCCATTGCTTCTAGGATTTTTCTTCAACAGGAAAGAAATGGCTAACACTGTTAACTACATTTGTCTGATATCTTGGTTTTTAGAGTTGGAGTTGGGGATGAGTGAATTAGATTTAACACAAATGGGATTAAAATGTGTTTGTTACAGGAGACATCTGATTAATTTACAAAGTTCAAGTGCTCAAACATCAACTTCTAAATGTAAAATTAAGTACTCTTGACCTCTTAAATTCCAAAAGGTAATATAAACATTGTTTTTTTAAATTGGTAAATTAAAAATGGTTTGAGATTTCTTCGTTTCTGTGTCTTCATTAAAAACAAGGCTACGGGGGGCTGGGGTTGTGGCTCAGTGGTAGAGCGCTTGCCTAGCATGCGTGAGGCACTGGGTTCAATCCTCAGCACCACATATAAATAATAAATGAATAAAATAAAGATCCATCAAAAACTAAAAAAATATTTAAAAAAAAAAAAAAAAAAAACAAGGCTACGGGGCTGGGGTTATGGTGCGGTGGTAGTGTGCTTGCCTATCACGCGTGAGGCCCTGGGTTTGACCCTCAGCACCACATAAAAAATAAAATAAAATAAAGACATTCTGTCCACCTACAACTAAAAATTTTTTTTTAAAAAAAAAGGTTACTAAGAGTTAAGATTCTATCAAGCATAATTGTACACACAAAAAGTACAAGAAGTTTTAGTTGGATTTCAATAAATGTACCAAAAAACCCCAAAGTATTTCATCTTATTAAAGTGAAGTAATTTGTCTAAATTCAGAAATTCCATAAGGGTTGTTTCAGAATATGAATTAAGAAAAGGGTCAACAGCTAAAAAAGAGATATAAGAAGGCTCTAAGTATGCAAATATACTTTAGTATGGAAAGTAGAAAGACAGAGAAATGTTCCTAAAAAAAGTCTTTTGTGTGGTAAAGTAAAAAAAACTATAAAATGTTTAAGTAAGTTACATAAGATTTGTGGTGGCTAAATCTCAAAGTTTGTGTGTAAATAAGTTGGTTATATATAATTAACACCATCAGTTAAAGTTACTCAAGACTTTTTTCTAAGGTCAAATATTAATGTATTGATATAAACCAAAGTCTAATCCTCTATGTGTTAAAGTAATAAGGATTTATTAAAACATTAATCTGCTCTTCTTAAGCTAATTTCTTTAAAATATTTATTTAGTTGTTAATTGACCTTTCTTTTATTCATTTATTTATATGCGGTGTTTAGAGTCAAACCCAGTGCCTCCCTCACACATGTGAGGCAAGCATTCTACCACTGAGCCCCACTCCCAGCCCTTAAGATAATTTCTTGTGTCTGTTAAGATTTATTCTTTAGAGAAATTAATTTCAAAGAAATTAGGATCTGTCCAATTCTGGCTAAACAACAACTGTTACTTTAGAGTATTACACTACATTCCAGATTCTAAATTTTTCTTTAAAAGCTAAACTTGGTTAATATAAAAACATCAGTGTAATTGTGGTGCTGTTACCGGCTTCTTGTATACTGGATGTATTCATATCTTCTAAGTATACAAGTCTTTAAAGTATAAGATTTAAAAGAAAATTCTACCAAGCTGATGTTCTTCAAACTAAAGTTTAAGGTAAAGATTTGGGATTATAAAAATTATGCTATAAAAATTATGGTTCGTAGCTATTACACAAACTAAGTATTTTTTACTCTTGTTAATTTCATTTTGTATTTTCCTTGTAAACTTTATAACTCTTGTCTGTCAGTGATTTACAGAAGTACAACTTTCAATATAACAATCTAAGTTAATTTGAGATAACAAGCCATCATCTACAGGACAAACAGGATGTAAGGCTAACTTCTAAGCCCTTTAGTAGCAGGCAACACCATGGCTGATTGTCTTGTTGCAGCCTGTCAACAGTTGTCTCCTTATGACTGTGCTCAAGCCTCTCATACTTTTCACCATCAGAATGCTCTCAGCTTACACAAGGAATTCCGTATTACCCAAGAACATGCTCACCAAATTGTTTGCCAATGTCCTCATTGTGTAGTACATATTCCATTTTTACCTACTAGAGTTAATCCCTGTGGTTGCTGGCCAAACTAATTGTAGTAGAGGCTATAACTCACATGTTTGTCTAAATATGGCAAACAGTGTTATGTTCATGTTAGTATTGACGTTTGCTCTCACTTCATTTTTGCCACTGATCACACTGAAGAAAATACTCATCGAGTCATTTCCCACTGCTTAGCTGCTTTTGCAGTGTTGGGCTACCATCTACAAATTAAAACTGATAATGCTCCAGCTTACATCAGTTTTTTTTTTTTTTAATTTTTTTTAAGTTGTAGATGGATACAATGTCTTTATTTTATTGCTTTGTATGTGGTGATGAGGATCAAACCCAGGGCCTCACGCATGCGAGGCAAGCGCTCTACCTCTCTACTGCTGAGCTACAATCCCAGCCCCAGTTCTTCTTTTTGACAGTTTTGTGATCATCATGGTTTTGATCACCGAAGTGGGATCCCTTATAATCCCCAAGGCCAGGCCATTGTAGAGTGGGCTCATTTGTCCCTTAAGTTACAATTACAAAAACAAAAAGGGGGAGATAGAACACCACAAAACTGTTTGAAGCATGCTCTTTTGTTTTAAAATTGTGATGCTGAGGGTCACATGGCTGCTTACAACACATGGTTCCCACAGCAGTAGGCCCATCAGGCTTAGTCTGGAGGAGAGACTTGAAACAGGACAATGAAATGGACCGAATCCAGTAATAATGTGGGACAGAAGCCACACTTGGGTCTTTCCAGAAAGTGCAGCTCATCCTATCTGGGTACCAGAGCATGCTATTCTTCATCACCATGGAGGATCTCGAGCCATAGTTCAAACAACTGAAGAACCTGACACATCAGGCTGAGCAGATTGTTAAACAACAGGAAGGTAGTAAATCTCCAGCCACCATATTTGTGGCAATGATGGCTTTATTGAGCCATCAGATAAGTAGGGTTCGTGGGGAAACTTATGGGGCTTATTTCCAATAAGTTTGGAAATAAGTTGGAAATAAGTTGGATCTACCTTTAGTGCACCTGGCTGTGTGTACTGGAGTATCCATTCCAGTATTTAGTAATGATACACACATGATGGGAGATTTTTCAGATAAACACATTACCCCTATTCATACAATGGGTTTAATTATAATGGATGTAATGAGAAGTCTACCTATATGTTGGTCCCACAATGAAAATACTGGCTATTTAAAAGTAAATAGAAAAAGACAGCATATGAGCCAATATCACAGGCCCCTGGGATTTAAAAATGTATGTCCACACAGTTAAAATAATGACACTCCCCAATGACATAACTTTTCCACAGAACATCCACCAGTACCTTACTGCCCTAATCATACGACAATGGAATTGCATGCCTTTCCTAAATGGGTAGAGTGTGCCAATATTTGCCAGTGTAACAAAATGTCTCTGGCAGTAGTGGATATATTCTGTTCTGGTCTTGCAGAGTTCATAATAGACACCCACATCAGGAATTTATGACTCCTGGAGGATTTGTTAGTAATATTCTGACCTTCAGTGGTGGTGGCATACAAAGAGATCTGTATTTGATAGCTGCCTTAGATTTCATCAATTACACTGGCAACTTCCTAACTCATCTTGTGGACAAGAGCTATAAAGTGGCTCAATGCTATGACCTGCAGGCCTGTGTACAATCTCCTTATGTTTTAATTTCCGGGAATATAAAAGTAAATATGATTTACTTTTAAAAAGGAGGAAAATATCATGTAACTTGTCAAAGTTGCCATCTGACTAATTACGTTACTAGGTACAATAGAGTACAAGGAAATGCTTGTGTTACACCAACCCTCCTTTGTTTTAATCCCAGCTAACATTTCAAAGCCCTGGTATTCTACTGGTGGAATTCAAGTCCTACAACAGATTCATATCCAGCCGAATAGACGCCGGTGTACTCTTGGTCATCACATTTGGAATAGTCACTTTGATACCTGTTTTGGTCTCTGCCATGATATCTACCATAGCCTTATCCCAAAGCATTCAAAATGCTCATTTTCTTTTCTTTTTAATTTATTTTTTAAATGTATTTCAATTCATAGTACATATATAGAGTTCAACTTTCCATCTCTTCTGGTTGCAAACAAGATAGAGTCACACAATTTGTGTCTTCATACATGTACCAAGAGTAGTGATGTCCATCTCATTCAACCACAAAATGCTCATTTTCTTAATGATTTGGCTCAGAATACTTCCAAAGCCCTATGAAATCAGGTAGATATCAATGACAAGATAGAAACTAAACTGAATGCCCTGGAAGCTATAGTTATAAATATAGCAAACAAGCCTGCTGTTCTTAAATTCTGACAGTGGCTTTGCTGCCGTGCGAACTACAAATTTGTCTGTTACAGCAGCATGACATAACACTTCTCAGTGGGTTTGAGCAAAAGTTAAAAATCAGTCAATGGGCATTTGGCAGAGAAATAATGACAGTCTAGACCTTATGGAGTTACATCATCACATCCAGGATATTAAGGAGAGCAGGAATGATCTTGTGGATCCTGTATAGCTTGCTATACAAATACTTAATGATTTATAAGGTTTTAATCCTTGGAATATGTTAAAACATATAATATGGTACATTTTTGGAATTATGTGTTTGCTACTAATACTCTTTTGTGTTATAACAGTAGGATACCTTGCTGCATCTTCCCAAAAGAAATCTGACAATTCCAAATAATAGCTCATCACTTGCACTTTAGAAATAAAAAAGGAGGAGATGTAGGGAATGGTGATTTGAATCAAGGTTTCTGACTGGTTCACAGCAGGAAATGCACCTGTGCTGGTAAATTCCTGTGCAAAAAGGTGCAGGTCAAGATTGCCCAGCTGCTATGGTGACACCCTGCTAACACAGGTTTTGTGCAAGGCACAGGACTATCAGTCTTGACCCTGAGTGCAGACATCAGCTGCCACGGGTAGAGAACTATGAGCACAAAAAGGTAATTGGACTTTGTCCTTTAGGCTGCCTGCTTCGAAGAAACTTTCTTACAAACAAACAAACAAAAAAACAAAAAAACCTTTTGATGACAAAACCTATATAATAAACATGTTGAAGTATATCTGGGTCATTGCTCCTCCATGAGAGGATGGTGTCCCACCTGGTCCCAGATTTCTCTCTCTGTGTCTGTCTTTTCTATTCTCCATCACCATTCACCAGAGCCAGTTTCTGAATTAACAGCCATGCAGGTCATGGTAATTGATGTCAAAGAAATAGTAGCATTTCGCTTACATTGTGAACTATAACAAAATGTTCTGGTCCTTAAGACATTCTAGAGCTTGGCATTAACATCTATGGGGTTGAGAAGGAGGAAGCATTCATCATCATTTCCCCATAAAGTTCTCATCAGCTTTCTCACTAGAAACTATAGATCACAAAAGGCAGTGGGTCGATATATATTCAAAGTGATAAAGGATAAAATATGGAAGCTGAGAACACCAGAACCAGTGAAAGTGTTCTTCCTATCGGGGGTAGAAATGGAGGCATTCATAGATACTTGAGTCCCTTCCTACTGCTATAAAAATTATCTTAAGGGGCTGGGGTTGTGGCTCAGTGGTAGAGCACTTGCCTAGCATGTGTGAGGCAATGGGTTCAATCCTCAGCACCACATAAAAATAAATAAAAATAAAGTTCTTGTGTCCATCTACAACTAAAAAAAAAATATTTAAAAAAATCTATTAACAATAGAAATAGACTTCCCACAGTTCTGGAGACTGGCAAGTCCAAGGTTAAACCCTGGAGCTGTACCCTCACATGATGAAAGGGGCAGAGGATTGAACTCATTTCCTCAAGTCCTTTTCTTTTCCTTCCTTTTTTGACATACTGGTAATTGAACCTACATCCTCAAGCATGTTAGGCAAGTACTCTACTACTGAGGTACATCCCCAGTCCTCCAACTTTTGAGATAGTTCACTAAGTTATTCAGCTGGGCTTGAACATGTGATCCTTTGCTTTAGTTTCCAGAGTAGAGAGGATTACAGTCTGTTATGGTTTGGATATAAGGTGCCCTCCCCAAAGCCCCTGTGTTAATACAGCAATATTCAGAGGTAAAATGACTAGATTGTGAGACTTTTAACTTAATCAGTCCATCCAAGGTTGAATGGACTGATTGGCTGGTAATGGTAGGCAAATGGGGCATGGCTGGAGGAGGTGAGTCACTGGCACCATTCCTTTGAAGGGTACTTTGTCCCTCTGACCATTTCCACTCTCTTCCTGTCTCTCCTTTGCTGCCCTGAGGTGAGCAGCTTTCCTCCGCTGGTCCTTCTCTCATGATGAACTGCCTCCCCTTGGGCCCTGAGCAACAGAGTCAGCCATTTATGGACTCAGACCTCAGAAACTGTGTCCCCCAGATAAACGTTTCCTCCTATAAGTTGTTCTTGTCAAGTGTCTTGGCCACAGTGCTAAAAAAAGCTAATTAAAACACAGTGATACACCATTGCACTCAACTTAACAAATGTACTTCTGTGTGTGTGCTGGGATGATAGTTAAGCCAGGTCCTTGTGCATACCATCCATAGGATTGAAGCCTCAAGGCATAACCATCTACTGAAGGCCTACCTCTCAACACTGCTATATTGAGGCTGAAATGTCAACAGAAATTTTGGAGAGATATACACATTCAAACCACAGCACATGATAAAAAAGAGCTCAGAGTGTTGGTTTTCACTAGATGTGCCCTGTGTGAGGGAAGTCCTTCAGGCTGAATGGACATTAGATAGGAATTAAGATCTTGACAAGGACAGAAAGACATCTAGTAAATTAAATTTCATGAAAACTATAAGGCTAGTACTATTTTTGTTTTCTAAAAGATGAAGAAAAATATAGCAGGAACAACTCAATTTTACTCCATGATGTTGAACACACAATGCCTACACATGTAACACAGTGACATCAGTTACTGAGGGGTGGGATCAGAGAAGTAATGCAGTATCATTCTATACAACATTGAAGTCATGCTGCTCTAGATTCACATCAGAGCAGTATCTTCTTCTCATGTTAAATGTAATTCCCAAATGGGAACCACAAGGAAATATCTACAGAACACACCCAATCAAAGCTTGTCCTGCTCTCTCTATAAGGATGTAAACCACACTGAACCATGAGCTCACCCTATCCCTTTATCACCTCAGCTTAGGCAACTACATCATAATGCCATTTCTGGGAAAGGAAAAAAAAAGGGCCTTATTCCTTCCTGTGGAGTCAGAGGCTAAACATGTCTTTTGGGGGAAATAATTTAATCCATACACTTTCTAGTTCTATTTTTCTAGTTTTTATCAATAGGGGTTGAATTTTGTCACATGATTTTTCTACATCAATCCATACACTCATGACTTCCTTAGCTTGTCAATAAAGAGCTTTAGAACTTGGAGAGGCCTTTAGGCCTTGAAGAGAGGGCATATGAACTTGAATGCTAAGTATGCAATAAAGGGAAAAAAATAAAAGATCCTGATCAGAATATACATGATCTCTGAGACAGCATCAAGAGAACAAACCTGAGAGTCAATGGTATAGATGAGGATGTGGAGATGAAGGCCAAAGGCATTAAGAACATTTTCAATGAGGTAGTAACAAAACTTTCCCCACATTCAAAATGAGATACACATCCACATACAGGAGGTATACAGGACCCCACATAGACAAGATCAGAACAAAACCTCATCATAAAACAAGACACATCATAAATCAAAATGCCAAACATTGAAAATAATGTAAGAATACTCAAAGCTACCAGAGAAAAACATCAGGTCACATGTAGAGGCAAGCCAATAAGGCTCAATTCTTACTTCTCAATTCAGACACTAAAATCAAGGAGGGCTTGGATTAAGATATTCCAAACTAAAAGAAAACAATTGCCAGACAAGACTCCTATATCTAGCAAAGCTGTCTTTCAAAATTGGTGAGAAAATAAAAACTTTCTATGACAAGGATAAACTAAAAGAATCTGTAGCCACCAAACTAGCACAACAAAGAATACTCAATGTTAAACTATGCAGAATTACCCAAAAATAAATCCCAAAGCTCCCAAATCAATGAAGATCACTAGAAGAGCATCCAGTTAAATGAAAATTAAGACAGAATTTAATATAGGAAAGAAACCAAATTGGCAGGCAACTACAAATACATATCCATAACAACAATGAATAGAAATGGCCTCAACTCCCCAATTACAAGCTATAGATAGCAGAATGGATTGAAAAACAAGATTCAGTTGTATGCTATTTAAACAGACTCATCTTGTTGGAAAAGACACAGGCTGAAGGTAAAAGAATAGAACAAACATTCTATATAAATATCATCTCAAAAGTTGCTAGTCTATTTATATAATAGAGTAGACTTTAAGCAAAAATTAATCTGAAGATACAAAGAAGGTCTCTACATCCTGGTAAAAGGAACACTCAAACAAGAAGAAATAATAATAATAAATATATATGCCCCAAAATGTCAGTGTACCTGATTACATTAAAAATAATTCTTGAGGGGCTGGGGTAATGGCTCAGCGGTTATGCGCTTGCCTCACATACGTGAGGCACTGGGTTCGTTCCTCAGCACCACATAAGATAAATAAAGATATTGTGTTCATCTACAACTAAACAAAATATTAAAAAAAAAAAATTCTTGACACTAAATCCCAATATGATGGCACTGGGTGATTTTAACACACTCTTATTCACCAATGGATAGGTCATCAGAGCGTGTAATCAATAAGTATATGTAAGTAATACTATAAATTAAATTATCTTTGTTTGCCAATGATATGATCCTATATCTAGAAGATTCAAAAAACTCCATCAAATTGGCAGGCAACTACAAACATATATCCATAACAACACTGAATATAAATGGCCTCAACTATCCAATTAAAAGAGATAGATAGCAGAATACTACCAAAAGTAATATACAGATTTAATGCAATCCTCATCAAAATACCAATGACATTGTTCACAGAATTAGAAAAAACAATTCTTAAATTCATTTGGAAGAATAAGAAATCCAGAAGAGCCAAAGCAATACTAAGCAAGAAAAACAAAGCCAGAGGCACAGCAATACCTGATCTGAAATTATACTACAGAGATATAGTAACAAAAACAGCATGGTATTGGCATCAAAATAGACATGAAGACTAATGGAACAGAATAAGATGACAGAGCCAGATCTACATACCTATAGCCATTTGAAAAAAAAAATTTTTTTTTAGTTGTAGATGGACACAATATCTTTATTTTTATTTATTTTATGTGGTGCTGAGGATCAAACCCAGTGCCTCACGCATGTGAGGCAAGCGCTCTACCACTAAGCCACAATCCCAGGCCCACCTATAGCCATTTGATATTTGACACAGGTGCTAAAAACATACCTTGGAGAGAAGACAGTCTTGGTGCTAGGGAAACTGGATAGCTACGTGTAGAAAACTGAAATTAGATTCCTCTCATGCTGCACAAAAGTCAAACTGAAATGGATCAAAGGCTTAGGAATTAGACTATAAACTTTACAACTGCCATAAGAAAACATAGCGTCAAAACTCCATCATATAGGTGCTGGTACCAACTAACTTAACAAGACCCCCAAAACACAAGAAATAAAACAAAGAATCAATAAGTAGGATGCTGTCAAACTAAAAAGCTTCTGCACAAGCTGGGCACAGTGGCACACACCTGTAATCCCCATGTTTCAGGAAGTTAAGGCAGGAAGATCTGAAATGCGAACCACTGCCCCAGAAAGCAAAACAGAACTTGAACCCAAGCAAGCCCATTTTCTGACCAAATAAAAAACAAATATCTCCAACATTCTCCAGAAAATTTCAACAGGATGTGGAATCTACACTATTGTTACGGTTTGGATATGAGGTATCCCCCAAAAGCTCCCATGTTAATGCAGGAATATTCAAAGGTGAAATGATTAGATTATGGGGTATGAGCTAATCAGTCCATTGTACATTAAACAGACGGAGTGGTAACTATAGGCAGGTGGGGTATGACTGAAGGAGGTGGGTTACTAGGGACCTGCCTTGAAAAGCCTCATCTTCCCTGGGATCCCTTCCCATTCCTATCTCTGCTTCCTGACCTTGCCATGAGATAAGCACCTATCCTCTGCCACAGCCCTGTCATGGTGCTCTGCTTCATCTTTGTCCCAAAGAAATAGAGTTGGCCGTTTATGGACTATATCTCTGAAACAGTGAGCCAAAACAAACTTTCCCTCCTCTAAGTTGTTCTTGTCGGGTTTTTTGGTCAGTGATGCAAAGCTAACACAATACGACACTTGGAACATCTAAGATACAGTCCAAAATCATTTGTCAAAAAAAAAAAGAACCCAGAAAGTGTAACCAAATCTTAAGAAAAAAGACAACAGATGCTGACCCCCAAATAACACAACATTTAACATGTTAAAACAAAAAAAATAACTATGCCCTATGAGGTAAAGGTAAATACATTTGAAATGAATGAAATGACAGCTCTCAGAAAAAAATACAAAAGCTACAAAAAACCAAAATAAAATTTTAGAACCAAAAAAACTTATCTGAAAAAAATAATTCACAGGATGGACTCAATAACAAAATGAACACAAGGGGAAAAGTGTCAGTGAACTTTAAACTCATAGAAAATATTCAATCTGAGTAACAAAGATAATCTCTGAGAAAAGAAATTGAAAAAAAAAATGAACAAGGCCTCAGGGATTTGTAGGACAATATAAAGAATCTAAAATCCATGCAACTTCAGTCCTAGATGGAAGGATGAAAAGACTGCTGCAGGGGCTGGGGTTGTAACTCAGTGGTATAGTGCTGCCTAGTGTGTGTGAGGCACTGGGTTCAATTCTTAGCACCACATAAAAATAAATAAAATAAAGGTATAAAATAATTTTTAAAAGACTGCTGCAGAAGTATTTAAACAAACAGTGGCTAAAACATCTTGAATTTGGAAAAGATAAATTTATAGATAGTAAGAGGCTCAGTGAGCCTCATCAAAGATAAAATCAAACAAATACTATGCCTACACACATCATAAAACTGCTAAAAATGACAGACATATGTTAAAAAATTGAAAGGACCTAGAGCAAAAGACACATTTTTACATAGGAACACCAATTTGAATGTCAGTGGATTCCTCTTCAGACATCAGGAAAGCTAGAAAACAGTGGAAGAATATTTTTAAAAGTGCTTTAAGAGTGCTACTGGCCCAGAAACCTTTAAACTGTGAAAATACCCTTCAGGAATAAAAATGAAAGTTTTCAGATGAAGTAGAAATAAGAAAGTTTTCAGATGATCATCTCCAACAGATCATCTCTAAGAGAAATGCTAAAGGAAATTCTTTATGTGGAAGAGAAATGAAATAAGCAAACTGTAAATGGCAAAAATCTGAATAACTGAGCTGTTGACAGTTTTAGTTTTTAAAATAGATATGACTTAAAGATTTTAATATAGTATGCAACTATAATACATGCTGATTATAACCTATAATGAATTTATATAATGATGAATGTTTATATTATACTAATATCTTGGGTACTATAGTTTTCTGATACAAGTATTAAAAAAAGAAAGACAACATACTTATATAACACCAAAAGAAAACTTTTTGTCTCATAGTGCAGAGCCTAAGAGTGGAGTGTGGGATAGGAACGGTGTGGGTGGTGGGCAATTGCAGTACAGGCTACTGCAGCAGCAGTCATACTATAGAAAGGCTATGAGGCATACTTTCCCTTTGGGTGTCTATCCATTATGAACAGTGTGGAAGGCTGTTTTCTACTGCTCAGGGTGCAGCCATAGACAGTGACTCAGTAAAAGCTCTAAAGACCTATTCATCTCTGTCCCTGCTTCTCCATGCCTTTTCCAAGTTCCTAGTGAGTACAAGAAGAGCTATTCTCCAGGAGATGGATAGAATTCTGTGGGAGGAGAAAGCAATGTGAAACACTGATGGCTTCTTTGTCTGGAGCTGGGGTTCTGTTCAATCAAAACTAGTTGTCCAAGATACATAAGTGAGTAGACAGCAGTATTCTTAGCGAATGTGTATATTTTCTTCCCTCATAGCATCACCTCGTAATGTGCACAAAGTTTTAATACAGAATTTTAAAGTTTTTGCTAATATCTCAAACTGAAAAGTGATGCTTTGCATTCCAATCAAGATCAAAGAAGCCCATTACAGCCTCTCTCCCCCTCACAGATTAACACTAAGAACTCTGAACAGAATACAAAAACCAATCATATAAAAATAAATAATAGATTGGGGAAGGAGCCAAAACGTAAAAAAATGATTCTTAGAAGGGTCAGTTTTTTAAATTTTTTTCTTGATTTGTTTTGGATTTTCCTGAGGATACTGCCAATTGGAAAACTGTTATAGATGTGAGCAATAATAACTCCAAGAAAAACTCTATTTCTGGCTATAACACGAGGGCCCCTGTAACTTAGAGAATATGAATGGAAAACTCTTTCTATTCCTTCACCTCCATTTTCTTTCCTGGCACTGCCCTAAGGCAGATATTGCCCTAAGGCAGATATCTTAGCTTTGTGACATAAGCAGTGACAATAGTGCTAACACAGAAAACCCTAAGAGAAAATCTAATTCTCCAGCCAAGTGAACCAAGGAAAGATCGAATACTCTGAGAATACCTCATTGGTATTCTTTTTCCTTTCTTTGATCTGCTTTCCTGCAAGGCTGACCCATGCTGACCAAGTGTGTGACAATGCAGGTAGCTAAAACTCCTGGGAGAAGTTTTGTTTCTGAACTAAGAAGAGGGATCTCTAAGAAGCGAAGAGTGATGCAGCAGGGGGTGGGGGAATATCCTGGAAAAGATCCCCCTAATTCTATGAATGAACCTACATAAATCATAGGCTTACCTCCAAGCTGCATATTTATACAACAGTAGAACAGACTCAAAGCAGTCTACCAAAATTTCCATGGTATTTCAAGTTTCTGTACATATAATAAACAAAGGAATATGGTCCCTTGTTTTGTATTATGTTTTCTTGAAAGTTTGTGAACAATCTTGGAAGAGAAAGGTAAGTATCTCTTCAAAGCAAAGACCAGGTTTGTTTACTGGGTAGTATTATAAAGACTATGTATTCTCCAGCACTACGAACAGGCAGGATTATGGCCTATTACAAATGATTTAGTTTAAGGATTCCTCAGCTTGTTGCAAACCAGACAAAGGTACAGAATCTACCTGGGCTCATCTACATCACCTGATTGGGACATGAGGGACACAGAAACTGTCACAAACTTGATGCTTATGTTGCTTGCTATGCTTTGAGTAATAAAATCCTGTATCGTGTTTTCTCCCAGCAACCATAAAATAGATTAAATTGGTAGCATTTACAAGGAGGGTAAAATTTTTAGACCTTTTACAGGTGTTGAGGTAAAAAGTCAGTGAATTTGTAGATCAACAGAGAAAATTCAATCTAAATTGAGAAAAATAGAATAATAGAACCTTTGAAATAATATTTTAAAAAATGTGCCATTAAAAATTCCTAGAAAAAGAGACAGAAAAAGAGCAATGGAAAAAAAATATTTCAAGAAATGATGGATCAAAATTTCCCCAATTTAATGAAAGACATGAATTCACAGATTAAAGAATAAGCAAACTCAGAACAGGATAAATGCTTAGAAAATTATAAGTCACATCATAAAAAGTGGCTGATAAGAAAAAAAATTAAACTTGAGGCCATTAAAATCACAAAAAATCTACATTTAGAAAAATTATTAAAATGACTACATATTTCACATCAGAAATCATAGATGAGACCAGAAAGCAGTGACATGAAATCTTTAAAGTGCCAAAGAAAAAGACCTGTCAACTAAGAATTTTATATCCATTAAAAATGTCAAGAGATCAAGAATGTGGGAAGAGCTAGCTACTGGGGAGGCTGAGGCAAAAAGATCACAAGTTTGAGCTTAGTCTGTGAAACTCAGGGAGGCCCTGACTCAAAAAGACTGAGGATATTGCTCAGTGGTAAGGTATATGCCTAGCATGTGTTTCAGTACTGAAACAAAAACTAAAAAACCCAAAGTCATTTCATCCCCAGTACCACAAAAAAAAAACACAATAAAACTGAATTAATAGATATTTCCAAATGAAGGAATACTATAGGAATTGGTTGTCACTAGGGCAATTCCAAAACACTACTTAAAAATTCTTTAGAGCTGGGCACAGTGGTGCACACCTGTAATCCCAGCACTTTGGGAGGCTGAGACAAGAGAATCGCGAGTTCAAAGCCTGCCTCAGCAATGGCGAGGCGCTAAGCAACTCAGTGAGACCCTATCTTTAAGTAAAACACAAAATAGGGTTGAGGATGTGGCTCAGTAGTTGAGTGCCTCTGAGTTCAATTCCCAGTACCAAAAACAAACAAACAAAGTTCTTTAGGCTGAAAACAGGACAGAAGAAAGTAACAAAAACTTGGACCTTCAGAATTAAAGAATCTCAAAAACTGTTAACTAACTGGGGAAATAGGATACACTAGTTATTTTATATGGGTATGACTGGGGCTGGGGTTGTGGTTCAGCAGTAGAGCACTTGCCTAGCATGTGTGAGGCACTGGGTTCGATCCTCAGCACCACATAAAAAATAAATAAATAAAATTAAGGTATGTCTATTTACAACTAAAAAAAATTTTTTTTGAAAAAAGTATGACATGGACATAGTAATATTGTCTGGTAAGGTTTTCAGTATATAAATATTTAGTACATATGTAAACTATAAGGTGAAAGGGAGCAGTAAATGGACCTATGTGGTATTAAAGATCTGCATTTTATTTATAGAAATACTCTAACAGAACATCAAAGGTTAGGTATGTCTATTGCAATTCCTACAGTAGCCACTAAATATATATTTATGAAGAGAATGCAAAAAATCCAGTAGATAAATTAAAATGGAATGCCAATAAACAAAGTAATGCAAAAGAAAGGGGAAAAAAGAAAAATAAAAGAAAAATAGTAAACACATAAAATGGTAGATCTAATCCAACCACAGCAGTAATTACTATAAATATAAGTAGTCTAAACACACTAATTAGGAGAGATGGGATACAAAATTAACAAATTACACAATATGCTGCCCACAAAAAAAACGAAACCTACTTTAAAGTCACAGATTAAAAATAAAGTAATGCAAAAAAGTCATATAAGTAAGAGAAAGGTGGAATGCTTTACAGACATCAAAGTAACTTCAGAATATTCCTATATTACATTATAGACATCAAAGTAATATTCCTATATTACCTAGCAATAAAGAAGGTCACAATAAAAGGATTAATTCAACAAAAAGACAAAAAACAATCCCAAATGTCTGTGACTAACAAAGCTTAAAAATACTGCTAAATAATATTGATTTAATTAAGTGTTAATAAATAGAATTATACTTGGAGACATCACATTTTTCTCAATAATTAATAGAACAATTAAACAGTTAATAGGGAAAGCGAACACCTGAAAAACACTTTTAACTAATTTGACCTAACATTTCTAAAATACTCCATCCAATCACAGACTGTATAGCATCAGTTAAATTTTGTAAATTAAACCATATATACTAATTAACTCATAGGTCAAAAAAGTAACATGGAAAACTATACACCTAAATACTAATACTAGGAAAAGAGTTTCAAATAGATGACCCAATCTTCTACTTTAAGAAACTAAAAGCAAATTAAACATAAAGCCAGGAGGAAAAAGGAAATAAATAACAGAAATCAATTAAATTCAAAACAGAGATAGAAAAAAAATCAATGAAAACGAAAGCTAAATAAAGGCTGGAAAGAGTTTAAGAAATTGCAAACTTCAAGACAGACTAAATTAAACACAAAAACTGTGAATATGTAAATTACCCATATCAAAAATGAAAAGGGAAGGGCATCACTCATGGACTCCATAGACACAATACAATGATAGAGTATTACCAAAAATTTCATGCTCATCAATTGCACGCCTGAGAGTAAATGTTCAAATTCCTTAAAATACACATACTGCCAAAGTTCACCAAATTTGTAGTCAGAAGTCTTCTTTTGCACAAAAACAGCAGATTTCACTAGAGTTCTTTCAACATTTAAGGAAGATGTAAGACCAATTCCACACAGTTTCTCCAAGAATATGGAAGAAGAAAGAATCCACAATTCATTTAAGGAGGCCAGCATTTCTGATACAAAACCAGACGGAGACATTACAAGAAAAAGAAAACCATACACAATTACCTGCCATGAATATCGACACAGCAGTCTAAACAAATATTAGCAAAATAAGCCAGCCATATATAAAAAGGATAAAAATATTACGTGTGTGGGTTATCCCAGGAATGCAAGGTTTATTCAACATTTGAAAAATTAATCACTGTAATTTTCCTTATAAACAAATTAAAGGAGAAAGTTGTGATCATCACAATGGAATCAGAAAAAGCTTTTGTCAAAATCAACATCCACTGATTTCTCTCAAAAAGGGAATATAAAGGGAAGTACTTTAACCAGCTAAAATTCATCTACACAGACACACACACACACACTTTACAAATAATATAAATTTACAAATAATATAAAAGAAAATTTTTCACCTATAACTATGAAAAAAGAAAGGGCACTCTCTAATACTACTTCTTGTCAACATTATACTGATGGTCCTAATCAGTGCAATAAAGCAAAAGGAAAAGAGGAATTAAAAAAAATAAAACTCTAGTTACAGACAACATAATTATCTACAGAGAAAATCCCAAGGACTACATAAAAACCTACCAGACCTAATGAGTTTTCAGCATAGTTGCAGCATCCAGGGTCAATATGCAACCAATGAACAAACATTAAAAATGAAAGAAAAACAGCAAAATTCAAAACAGAACACCAGAAACTATCAGAAGATGTGCTGGATCCATATGCTGAAAACTACCAACACTGATAAAGAAATCAATTAAGATCTAGAAAATGGAGAGACTGCACTTGTGGCTTGAAGGCTTAACATTTGTTAACATGTTAATTTTCCCCAAATTAATCTATGGATTCAATGCATCCCAATTAAAATTTCAGCAGGGTTTTTGACAGAAATTAGTAAACTGATTCTAAAATCATGTGGAAAGACAAAAGAACAAGGATAGCCAAAACAATTTTTTGTTTTTGTTTTAATTTACTTATTCTAATTAGATATACATGACAGTGGAATGCATTTGGATTCGTTGTACACAAATGGAGCACAACTTTTCATTTCTCTGGTTGTACCCAATGCAGAGTCACACCATATGTAAAGTCATACATGAACCTAGGGCATTGATGTCCATCTCATTCTACCATCTTTTCTGCCCCCATTACCCCTCCTTTCCTCCCCTTTGACCTCCATTCTTCCCATGCCTCCTCCCTCATTATGGATCAGCATCCACTTATCAGAACATTTGGCCCTTGGTTTTGGGGGATTTAGCTAAAACAATTTTAACATCAAAATCAGAGGACTCATACTACTTGATATCAGACTCAGCTATAGCAATGAAGACAATGTAGACTTGCAAAAGGATAGTCAATAAATCATTGAAACAGAGTACAAAAATAGACCATACACACAAAGTTGCTACAGTATAAAAATGAGTAGTGTTTCCCAAAGATCCATACATTAAAGGTTGTGTCTCCATGATTCTATCAATTGATGCAGAGAAAGCATTCGACAAAATACAGCACCCTTTCATGTTCAAAACACTAGAGAAACTAGGGATAGCAGGAATGTACCTCAACATGGTTAAAGCAATATATGCTTAGCCAAAGGCCAACATCATCCTAAATGGAGAAAAATTGGAAGCATTCCCTCTAAAAACAGGAACAAGACAGGGATGCCTTCTCTCACCACTCTTATTCAATATAGTCCTTGAAACTCTAGCCAGAGCAATCAGACAGACGAAGGAAATTAAAGGGATACGAATAGGAAAAGAAGAACTCAACTATCGTTATTTGCAGACGACATGATCCTATACTTAGAGGATCCAAAAAGTTCCACCAGAAAACTTCTAGAACTGATAAATGAATTCAGCAAAGTTGCAGGATATAAAATAAATATCTATAAATTAAATGCATTTCTATACATCAGTAATGAGTTCTCTGAAAAAGAATTCAGAAAAACCACTCCATTTGCAATAGCCTCCAAAAAAATAAAATACCTGGGAATCAATCTAACAAGAGAGGTGAAAGACCTCTACAACAAAAATTACAAGACACTAAAGAAAGAAATCAAAGAAGATTTTAGAAGATGGAAAGACCTCTCATGTTCCTGGATAGGAAGAATCAATATTATTAAAATGGCCACACTACTCAAAGCGTTATACAGATTCAATGCAATCCCAATTAAAATCCCAGAGTCCTTTCTTATAGAAATAGAAAAGGCAATCATGAAATTCATTTGGAAAAATAAGAGACCCAGAATAGCCAAAGCTATCCTTAGCAAGAAGAGTGAAGCGGGAGGCATCACAATACCAGACCTTAAACTTTACTACAAAGCAATAGTAACAAAAACGGCATGGTACTGGCACCAAAATAGACATGTAGACCAATGGTACAGAATAGAAGACACAGAGAGTAATGCACATAAATACAACTATCTCATACTAGACAAAGGTGCCGAAAACATTCATTGGAGAAAAGATAGCCTCTTCAACAAATGGTGCTGGGAAAACTGGAAATGCATTTGCAGCAAAATGAAAATTAACCCCTATCTCTCACCATGCACAAAACTCGACTCAAAGTGGGTCAAAGACTTAGGCATTAGACCAGAGACCCTGCATCTAATTGAGGAGAAAGTAGGCCCAAATCTCCATCACGTTGGATTAGGCCCCGAATTCCTTAACAAGACTCCTATAGCACAAGAAATAAAAGCAAGAATCAATAAATGGGATGGACTTAAACTAAAAAGCTTCTTCTCAGCAAAAGAAACTATCAATGAAGTGAACAGAGAGCCTACATTCTGGGAGCAAATTTTTGCCACATGCACATCAGATAGAGCACCGATCTCCAGGATTTATAAAGAACTCAAAAAACTTAACACCAAAATAACAAACAACCCAATCAATAAATGGGCTAAGGAGCTGAATAGAAACTTCTCAGAAGAAGAAATACAATCAATAAATATATATATGAAGAAATGTTCATCATCTCTAGCTATTAGAGAAATGCAAATCAAAACTACACTCAGATTTCATCTCACACCAGTCAGAATGGCAGCTATCCAAAATACCAGCAACAATAAGTGC
>PVHX01019632.1:0-33960 GCA_004024805.1 Geosciurus inauris
TGTGAGAGAGCTGGCCTGAGGGCTTCCGCAGTACATAGTACAACTATATCAGGTTTTTCAATCATGAGCTTTTGGCCATAGTTCCGCATTCTTGTAAGAGTTCCGCATTCCTGTGAATAGCCTCAGGGTGCTCGTAGAATAGTCACACCCTATCCACCCTGTAGCGCTTGGAGGATATATAAAGAGGGACCTGAGCTCAGTAAAGAGGAGAGTCTCTTGCCTTGCGGTGTGTGTGTGTGTGAGTGATTTTTCATCCGCGGCTCCCTCGCCTGACTCGGTTTCCCTTTGTGCTGGCGCGGGCGCTGGCACTTACCCACTCCAAAATATAGGTTCTTGTATGGTATCAATGAAAGAGCCCCATAATTTACCATCACTTTGGCTTGACCTTAAAGTTCTAAGTATGCAAGTAATACTTCATAAGAAACAAAAGGAAATTTATACCAACAAGAATAAGTGTGATTAAAAAAAGAAACAGAATTTCTACATCTGCCTTTTTCAATCTGAACCAACTAGGGGATCCTGTGTATAGTGTCATTGTGTTTTGCAAATTAGCAAAGCCGGGCTCAAAGGAAATAAATCAAAGGGAAGGCATAGACCTTGAGAGGTCATTGAGGACAACTGCCTCTCTGCCACGTGTCAAACTGTGGGCATGATCTGAATGCCAGATAAAACTCCAAACTATTTCATATTCATATGCCACAATTGATGTAGCATTAAAAAAAACTCATACTACTTTTAACTTTATTGTGAAAGACCCCAAGCAGGAGTCCTATGAAAGACCCCAAGCAGGAGTCCTTCGTCCTGAGGCGAGGCCCCAGCACAGTGACCAGTCCAGACCACAAGATGCAAAAGCACAAGGCAGCTTTATTGTTCACACAGGCGCCTGCGGATGCTTCAGCCGTTCGGTAGACTGAGCGTGCCGGGCAAGGGAGGTCACCCCCATTTATAGGACCAGGGTGGCAGAAGCAGGGTTACAGAAGCAGATGCATAGTTACAGGGATCCTATTGGTGCATTGGAATGGGGGAAGGTGGCCGGGGCCCGCCGGTGGGAAAACCTGGTGGGAAGACCTGATATGGGACTTTCCCTCCATCTGGCATCTTTCGTCCCACCCTTGGCTTCCTGGTATTGGGGCCAGCTGGTTTCCTGAGCTAGGCCTGGCTATCTATTTGGGGAGGGGGAAGGGGTCTTTCTGAGGCCAGTCAGTTTCCTGAGCAAGTCCTGGCCATCTATTAGGGGAGGGGGAAGGGGTCTTTCAATTGTATAATGACAGCATTTTATAGAAAATTTGTGTTCAAACTTAAAGAAAACTGATAAATCAGCATTCATTGTAAAGGTTTTATTTTTTAATTTTTACTTGCTTTAAGTATTAATACACAGTACAATCCTTTACAAGAGAACCTCCCTTAAAACATTTAAAATTGTTTAATTAATATTTTTATTTTCATACTAAAACAAAGTCTGTTAAATAATTACCACATTGGTATGATTTATTATTATTATTATTGCCACATTGATTCAAAATTTTAAGTTTTGGGGACCAAAGAATTGTCATTGCTCTCTGTGCCCTTTGTGCATTTTCTGTTCATTGTTTTTATTTCCGGAAGCCCAGATTCCTCTTCACTGTTAACTGCTGTGCTCTTCCTCGTTCTCCATCCATTAAAGCCATTGTCTTTACTCTTGCCTCCACACCCAGCTTAACTCCCACTTTTATCAGGATACACACCCTCTTGCAGATGACCTCAGCTTGCTTAATCCTCCCTAATTTCCTCTACACCTGAGAATATCCTGCCTCTTGGTGAACTCTGAGCATCTCTAGGGGAAATCATACAGCAGAAGGGCAGTTTGGAATCACTAATGACCAAATTCAAATGACAACTCCATCTTGTCTGGGCAGTCTGAACTTCGTTTTTCTAAGGTCGTTTCCAGTTCTTTCAATCATGCATCTGAAGCTGGGCGCAGTGGCACAAGCCTGTAATCCCAGCACTTAGGGAGGCTGAGACAGGAGAATCGTGAGTGCAAAGCCAGCCTCAGCAATGGCGAGGTGCTAAGCAACTCAGTGAGACCCTGTCTCTACATAAAACACAAAATAGGGCTCAGTGGTCCAGTGCCCCTGAGTTCAATCCCCAGTACCAAAAAAAAAAAAATCATGCGTCTGTACACATACCCCAGACATGCACAGACAACTTTACCATGTTCTGCTGAAGTAGCCTCAAACACTTTACATTCCTGGAATTGTCAGCAGGTCAGTTATCAGGAGCTCCCTCTTCATGGATCTTCAGATCACTGTTCTGTTAACTTCAATTGAAGTTGTTGGAATCTGCCCAAAGGTGTCTGTTCCAGGTGTTAGCCAGAGATGTTGGCAGAAGTTGTGCACAAAGCTGGGTTTCCACTACAGGGTTTTCTCCTTTCTGGCATTCCCAGTTTCCATGAGCTGTGGCTGGCACTATCTTTGTTTTCCAGTTCTTCAAACCAGCCAGACTGAAGGTTTCTCTTCACAAGTTGTCACCCCTCCCCCATGGCCTGTCCTCATGCTGAAAGGTGACTGAGGAAGAACGGCCACAGGCAAGTGTTAACCTTCTCCCAAGTGTTAACATTGTATCTGTGTCCTCTACCTTAATCTGGTTACTCTTTGATGCCCCCATGCAGAATTTGTTTGGTTCCTTTTTCCAGCGTTTAAAATTTTTATCTGTGTTTTTGTCCTGGGGGTAAGAAGAAGATGAACAGCCCAATTTAGATGTAAACTTTAAAGTTTTCCCTTTTTGTGTTCAAATGATGTGAAAATCCATGAACTTTCATGTTGGAATCAAGCTTCTTGGCACTATGGCGTGGCAGAACATAAGGCCTGTGCCATTTTCCTTGCTCTGCCTATTTTGCGAAGGACACCTTTTCCCACATAAACCCATGTTCACTTTCCGTATGAAGCACGTGCCAGATGCCCATGCCTGGTTTCACTTCCCTCCTGCCCACTGAGTAGATGCGGCCTACTTTCTTCTGACTGCCTTTGATACTGTGCTCCTCCCTGATGGCAGGTCATCTGCTCCTGCACCTGCCTCTGTCTGCCCCACGGGCAGTCTTGTCTCCCACGGGCTGCACCCTGAACAGGCCTGCCCGGCTTGTGTTTGTGGCTGCCCGTGCTGCCTTCAGCAAACTCTCTAAAACTGTGTGCTGGAAAGACACGTGAGACGGCTGCAGTTGTGAAGTAAGGGAAACATAATCTAGAAAATTTGCTCTGTTATCGCTGTTCTCAGTAGTAGAGTGAGACATCAAGTACTAAAACATGCCTTGTTTCTGGAGAACAACTTAATAGAAACAATACCTCTTCTTGTTTTCCCCTCACTTAGCCCTCCCCCTTTTTTTCCCCTACCCTTTCTTCTCACATTGTTTTCTTCCCTACTATTTAATTGTGGCCTAACTAAGTCTTCAACATTTTTACATGGCTAGTCTTATCTCTTAAAATGGGGAAAATACATGTATGGGCATGAAACACTTTTCAGGTTGTTTTTTTTTTTTCCATAAGAGAAACTTTCTTTTACCTTTGAAATTTAGCAGCAAAACTCAAGTCAACAATCCAGTGATATCCCCCCCAAAAAATATAATAAATTTCTCCATAATTTATAATATATTATGATGGAATTTAATACGTTTTATTTTTGTTAATAAAGACATCTATAAGCATTGTACATCTTTCACCCACTACAATAAACATATTCTAAAGTAGATATTGTAGAAATAAGGATAGTGAATTTCACTAGTTTTCCTCATATTCTCAATCTTCTGAGATTCAGGTTGGAATATTCTTAGAAGATCTGACATACGCTGGGCTTGTTGCTATAGTTTGAGTACTAATTTGTACACCTTGCTCATGTCCTCTGTCTCACAAGCCAGGACAGCTATTTGGAAGGCCTTTAGCAGATATTTATGAGGATAACAATGGACCCAAACCTGTTTTGGTATATCTTGGTCTAGATTGTAAACTGCTGGTAAGGACTTTGGGAGGGGAGTTCTCTGTAATGCAAATAAGTTCTCAAGAGGAAAAATGATAGACACCACTAGCATTAACTGAACATTTTATTCTTAATTCAGAAAAATTTTTTAAATCTCATTTAGCAATTGCAGAAACATAAGGAATAAAAAATCTAGTCTATTTGAAGAAAAAACAGCATAGACCTACTCAGATAAATCAGAATTTGCTCTGTGGTCAGAAAGTCAGCATTGCCTCTCACATACCCTTTCTCAGACTCTGCACAGCCCTTCAAGTCTCCGTTGTCACTGTAACAAAAGAGACTCCTCAATCTCATGTTTCCTGAGGTTTTAAAGCCTGGTATTTATGTATTTCCAGAATTTCTGCACCAAGGTATTCTCTGAGATTTAGTTTTCTTTGCATATAGAATGGGTCTGATGAAAACTGCTGAGTTTAAATTGTCTCCCATTGACACATTTAAAAACCCACTGGTAAAATACATTTATTGAGTATCCAAGTATCCAGTATCCTTCAGGCTTTATAATAGATGGATGGCATTTTATGTTGTGTTGTACCTCTGTATTTGGCAGACACTATGATTGTCATTTTATCATTTTATCTTTTACAACAATTTAAGGGGTCAGTTAATTATAATCATCAACATTCTTACTTTAAGAATTAAAGGAAAAGCAACCACAGAATGTAAGATTATGTAGGGAATGAGTGGCATAACTGACTTTCAAATCCCATGGACTGCTTCTCTCCAAAACCTTTTCTCTTTCAACACTGTAGGTAGAAATAATACAAATGGAAAAACAAGAAATTAGGAACACTTAAAATCTACTCTCAGTAATTTTCAAAAAATATAATATGTTATTATTAAGTATAGCCTCCATGTTACACAATAAATCACCTGAACTCCTTTCTTTTGTCTAGGTGAAATTTTGTATCAATTGGCCAATGTCTCTCCAGCTCCACAATGCCCCAGTCCCTGATTATCACCACATTGTGCTCCTAAAATTGACTTGAACACTTAGAGTTGGCTATCTGGCTCCAATGCCTCACTGATTTCAAATTGGCCTCTGGCAGCCAAAGTCAGCCAATTTCTTTTCCTTTGATTGTATATCTGAAATGACATATTTTTCCTTTGCTTCTCCAAAGGACATGCTTTACTATTTAAATAAGGAAGCCCCCCTCACAAACCGCATCTTCAGGAAGTTGACCAGCATGAAATCCTGCAGAGAATTAAAAGAAGAACTGAATAATGGACTTGAAGTAAACCTGGACTGTGAATCTGTTTTTGTAGTAGCATCTGTCTTAAAGGTAGAAGTCCATCTTCCTACAACCCATCATGTAGTTCTCGAGCAAGATACGTGGTTCATTTCAGTATGTGTAATATTTCTGTCTGCAAAGAGGCAAAAGGTGTCCAAAACACTTCACAGTGTTGACATTGGACTTTAGAATCCACTACCAATCATAAGTTGTCAGCTATAATATAATGTTTCCTCCTGCACTACTCTCAACTTTACTTCTGCCACCCCATGCACAAAATCAAATTTTTTTTTTATTTTTTGTTCTTTCTATCTATACGAAGAGTCTGTTTGGACATATTAACACAAACATGGAGTATCTAATTTTTCATTTCATTTAAAAAATTTGGTTGTTTTAGTTATACTGGACAGTAGAATCCATTTTGATATAATTATGCAAGCAAGGAATATATCTTATTCTACTTAGTAACCCATTCTTGTGGCTATACCTGATGACATATATAAAAACTTCATATATGTACATAGGAAATCCATGTCAGATCCATTCTACCATTTTTCTTTTTCTATACCCCTTCCTTCACTCCATTCCTACTCTACCGAACTTCTATATCTGCCCCTGGTTATTGTGGGTTAGCTTCCACATTTCAGATAAAACATTCTACCTTTGGATTTGGGGGACTGGTTAATTTTGCCCAGCATTATAGTCTCCAGATTTTCCATTTACTGGAAAATGTCATAAAGTCATTCTTCTTTATACCTGAGTACTACACCATTGTGTGTGTATATGTATATATACACACATTATTTATGTTGTTTGATAAATATAAAACACATATATAGATATATATTGATATTTTGATATATATAAATATATATTTGATATATATAAATATGATATATATATCACATTTTCTTTATTCATGCATCTGTTGAAGGGCACCCCAGGTGGTTCCTTGGCTTAGCTATTGTCAATTGCACTGTTAACATCAATGTGGCTCTGCCACTAGTATGCTGATTTTAATGTCTTTGGATACATACCAAGGAATGGGATGACTGCATGGAATTGTGGTTCCATTGCTAGTTCCTTTGAGAAATCTCCATACTTCTTTCCAGAGTGGTTGCCCCAAGTGGCAGTCCCGTCAGAAGGACATGAGTGTCCCTGTTCCCCACGTCCTCACCAACAGTTATTGGTCCTTGTATTCATGATGATTGCCATTCTGACTAGAATGAGGTTAAATCTCAGTGTAGTTCTGATCTACATTTCTCTAGTTGCTAGAAATGTTGAATATTTTTTAAAATATATTTGTTGAGCCAGGCGTAGTGGCACATGCCTGGCACGTGTCTCACCCTGCTAAGACAGGAGAATCACGAGTTCAAAGCCAGCCTCAGCAATGGCGAGGTACTAAGCAACCCAGTGAGACCCTGTCTCTTTGTAAAACACAAAAATAGGGCTGGGGATGTGGCCCAGTGGTCAGAGTACCCCTGAGTTCCATCCCTGGTACCAAGAACAATATATACATACATATATATATTTGTTGATGATACATGTTACTTCTTTTGAGAAGTATCTATTTACTTCCTTTGCCCATTGATTGATTTATTTTTTTAGTGTTAACTTTTTGAGTTCTTTATATACACTGGAAATTAATGCCTTATCTGAGGTGCAGGTGGCAAAGATTTTCTCCCATTCTATTGGCTCTCTCTTTATGCTCTTGATTGTTTCTTTCTCTGTGAAGAAGGATCTTCACGGATGTCATTCCATCTATTAATTTTTTTATTTTAATTATTGCACTTCAGGACTCTTGCTCAAGAAATTGGTTCCTAAGTCAAGTTGATGGAGTGTGGGGCTTATATTTTCTTCTAGTATGAGCAGGGTCTCTGGTCTTATACCTACATCTTTTATCCACATTAAGTTTAGGTTTTTGCAGATTGAGGGATAGTGGTTAGATTTCATTTCACTACACATGGATTTCCAGTTTTTCCAGCACCATTTTTGGATATGATTTCTTTTTTCCAATGTAAGCTTTTTTCACCTTTGTTCAGTGTGAGATAATTCTATTTATGTGGTTTGATCTCTGTGCTTTCCATTCTACTCCATTGGTCTTCTTGCCTGATTTGGTGCAAATACCATGCTGTTTTTGTAAATATAACTGTAGTATAATTTAAGTTCTAGTATTTGGATGCCTCTTGTTTCTTTTTTTTTTTCTTTTCTTTCTTTTTTCTTTTCCAGTACTGGGGATTGAACTCAGGGGTACTCAACCACTGAGCCACATCCCCAGCCCTATTTTGTGTTTTATGTAGAGACAGGGTCTCACTGAGTTGCTTAGTGCCTTGCTGTTGCTAAGGCTGGCTTTGAACTCATGATTCTCCTGTCTCAGCCTCCCAAAGTTCTTTTTCTTTTTTGTTAGCTAAAGATTGATTTTGCTATTCTGGGCCTCTTATTTTTTCCAAATGAGTTTCATGACTGAATTTTTTATTTCTATGGAGAATGCCATTGGAATTTTAGTAGGAATTGCATTAAATTTTTATAGAGCTTTTGGTAGTGTGGCCATTTGGTGAATATTGATTCTGCCTATCCATGTACATGGGAGATCTTTTCATCTTTTAAGATCTGTAATTTCTTTTTTAGAGTTCTACCTCTTTTGTTAGATTGATTCCCAAGTATTTTTTGAGACTGTTATAAATAGGATAGAGTTCCTAATTTTTCTTTCAGCTAATTCATCATTGGTGTATAAGAACACAATTGATTCATGCTATTCTGTAGAATTCATTAGAAGTTTTTTGTTTTTCATTTGTTTTTTATATATGTACATAACAATAAAGTATATTTTGATATATTTATAGAAACATGGAGTGTATCATATTATAACTGGGATCCCAGTCTGTGGTTGTACATGATGTGTATATTATGTCACATTTACATATGTACATAGGAAAATTGTGTCAGATTCATTCCACTTTTTTTCTATTCCTATTTCCTCCCATAATTCCCATTTTTCTACTCCTCTTAACTACAATTTTTCCCCCTACTTTCTTGTGTGTTAGCATTGATATATCAGAGACAACATTCAACCTTTGTTTATGGAGGATTGACTTCTTTTACTTAGCATGATAGTCCACACTAGGATTGATTCATTTACTGATGAATGTCAGAAATTCATTCTTTTTAAGGCTGAGTAATACTCCATTGTGTACTTATACCACATTTTCTTTATCCATTCATCTGTTGAAGTGCATCTCAGTTGGTTCCATGGCTTAGCTATTTGAATTGAGCTGCTATAAACATTGATATGTCTGTATCACTGTATTAGGCTGATTTTTTTTTTTTTTTTGATATCAGGAATTGAACCCAGGGGTGCTTAACCACTGAGTCATCTTAGCTACCTTTTAAAAATATTTTCTTTAGAGACAGGATCTTGCACAATTGCTTAGAGCCTCACTAAATTGTTGAGGCTGGCTCTGTGATCCTCCTGCCTCTGCCTCCCAACTACTGGGTAGTATGCTAATATTAACTGCTTTGGATATAAAGTTTTTTGGGTCTTTTAAATATAGGATCATGTCATCAGCAAATAGAAATAGTTTCATCACTTCCTTTTCTATTCATATCCCTTTAATGTCTTTCTTTCGCCTTATTTCTCTGGCTAGAGTTTCAAGGACCATGTTGAATAGAAGTGGTAAAAGAGGGCACACCTGTCTTATTCAGATTTTACAAGAAATGCTTTCAATTTGTCTCTATATAGAATGATGTTGGCCTTGGTTTTGATGTATATATCTTCTATAATGTTGCTGTATGTTCCTTCTATCCCTAGTTTTATATTTTAGTGTTTTTAGCATGCATGGAGGTTGTATTTTGTAAAATGCTTTTTTAAATTTACTGAGATAAAACTGTTCTGGTCTTTTTTTTTTTTTTTTTTTTTTTTGGTACTGGAGATTGAACTCAGGGGCATTCGACCACTGAGCCACATCCCAGCCCTATTTTGTGTTTTATGTAGAGACAGGGTCTCACTGAGACCTCGCCATTGCTGAGTCTGGCTTTGAACTCACGATTCTCTTGTCTCAGCCTCCCTAAGTGCTGGGATTACAGGCTTGCGCCACCGCACCCGGCTCTGTTCTTGTCTTTATGGCTATTTATTTGGTGAATTACATTCACTGATTTCTGTGTGTTGAATCAATCATGCATACCTGGGAAGAAGCTCACTTGATCATGAATTTTACAATAATCAAAGCAAACACAGAATACTTACCAAAACATATAGCCTATTTATGGTGACTTCCTATTTCACTGCCTTCCTAATTAAATCAAAGATTTCAAACCTACACTTTAAAATGGACTTTTATTTGATTTATTTATATGCAGTGTTGAAGATCGAACCCAGTGCCTCACACATGCTGGGCAAGTGCTCTACTACTAGCCACAACCCCAGTCCTCAAACCTATACTTTTGAAATAATTATAAAATTGGCAATAATGACCAAACATTTTTCCTACAACTGAAAAAATTTCCATAGTCATTCCACAAAGACACCTTTCTCTCATCCGTAGGGCCTTTACTTTAAAAGTGGAGTAGAAATGAGTCTTTTTGCTGCTTTTTCACCGTAACCAAGTTTGGCATTCTCTGTGGATCTTACCCCTTACCCTCATTGACTTAAGTTACATATACATCTGTACAGTTACAGTGTTCTAATGTATTTTGTTCTCTATAGTCTTAAAATTTTTCTACATTTGTAAATCCTCAAGTCAAATACCTTGACCATAGCAAAGGTTTCTGCACACTTGCCTTAGGCTCCTGTGGGATTGGAGTGCATTGGATCCAAGTGCAGAGAAGAACCTATCTTCCACCTAAGGACTGTGCCATGAAAATAATTGAAGAAAAACCTTGTAAAGAAGACCTGCATATACCTATTCCAGCCAAGTGGCCAGATGCTCATAGAACCAACATCATTACTTTTAAAAAAATTTGGTGTTTTTTCATAAATGGGTCTTATGTTTCAAAACAAACCCTGTTGTAGTCTTATGAAGTAAAGCATTACTCAAGGGTCTGAAGAGCTTGAGCTATAGTAATCTCATCTAGAATGTACTGGGTTTCAATTACCCTTCAGTCTTTAAATCCAATCAATTTATAAAAAGAATGCTTAGCAGATATGTATATCAAAGATACCATGCACCATGCCCTTGGTTTTCCTTTTCTCATAACTGGATTTTCTCCCATCTCTTAATTTAAAAAAGTAAGTTCTATATTTGAAAATATTTCATAGCACCACACTTCTTAAAATTTCTTGCAATATCTTTAAGGCTATTGCATAGAAGCTTTAGTCAAGAAGGTCTAAATTGTGTTTTAGATTGCAAGAATATTATTTGTCCAAACATAAACAAAAATCAAGTGATGGAGGAATCTTATTAAAGGGATTCCATGTTATCATCATGTAATATTCTGTTTTACTCCTTATATCTCATGGAAGGTGGTTTCAGAAAAGGAGACAATTTGTGTAAAAATTGTAATCTCTTCTTTTGCTTTTTCATTTATGAATTTCTAGTTTTTAGGAATATTTCAAAGTGGTACTTTTGTTTTTCAATAATTTTTACTTACATGGGTTTTGCTTAAATATAAGATTAACTCTTCAAACTTAAATTTTAATAAAATTGCTTCAAACCCTATAATTTTAATTCCTTAAACCTTTAAGGCTAACTTCAAATTTAATCCATGGAATCTCATCTCAAATGAATCGCAGTTTTGATGACCTGGACTCTGGTTTTGAATGGTAGAAGCATTTCAGTAATTACTACAAGTTAGTAAATATAATTTAGAACTAGACCCCATATCATTCTTAGTTGATGGTTGTAGTATTTCTTAATTTGTTCTTGGGTATCTGGGAGAGTTTCTTGAGATGTAATGAGTTTATCTTTTAAATGAGTGTTTGAGAATTAATGATGTTTTTTCCTCAAGTAAGATCATTAGTTGATTTCCACTGAGATTTAAAACATAGCGGTTTTCACTACCCCATTATGTTTTTGCTTGGGATTGGACTCAGGGTCAGTTTATGACTGAACTACCTCCAGTCATTTTTATTTATTTATTTATATTTTTTTGAAGAAGGTTCTTGCTAAGATGCTGAGGCTGGCCTTTTCAAACTTGTAGTGCTCCTGCCTCAGACTCCTGAGTCACTGGGATTACAAGGATGCACCATCATGCTCACTTACCATCCCCTTTTAAATTAACAGAGATATCCTTTCTAAAAACTGGTTGCTGCAACTCAATTTTCTTTGAAATTATGAAATGTTAATAACTGTACCCAAGAAAAGGTAATTTTGTGTTGACATATCTGAATCAAAAGTATGTAGGTAGATTTCTACAGAAAGATGCAACAAAACATAGGAATACTTTGAAGCACTCCAGCTTCCTTTTTACTAACACTTTTAAAAAGTATGGTAATCAACTGACATGAATATAAAAAGTTCTTAAAATGTTCTAAGGATCTCAATTATAGTTGATTGCCTTTTCTGTGCCCCACTTATATTTAATCATATGACACATATTAACAGTTCAGTTATGGCGTCTTCTATGGCTGGAGCCCTACTTGACAGTGGTGTGCACAAACAGTAAGCGTCTGTGCCCTGGGAAAGCTCTCGAGCAGGGCAGAGAGGCCCACGTAATCAGCTAACTACAGTAAGGAACCAAAATTGCTTCTCCTAGCCACGTACACATATTATGTAACAGGTTGTATGTTGCCATCTATAAGGCAAACATAGTATACTGAGTTAGTGTTCTAGCAAGTGAAGATTGCCCAATTGCAGATTTTTTCCTCTCTCCATGTTGTAAACAGAAACTTGTAAGAATATAGCCAATGATAGGTAAAGTGCTCAGATAATAAATAGAGTTCTTTCTGGCTCAAGTTTACTAACATGGAGATAAGGCCTTTTAACATCATATGAAAAGCAACAGAGAGACAGAGATTGAGAGAGAAAGACAGAAAGCGGGTGAGGGAGTTGGCTAAAACCAACTCACTAAGACCAGGCACAAATTTAAGTTTGTAAACAAAGACCAAACAGCAAACATCTTGATCATTTCATAGTCTTGTTTTGCTACACCAACTCTGTAAGTGGTCTGAGTGGAATAAGGTGTTCATGAAAGAATGATATACCATGAAAATGTTACTTAGTTTACATCAGGTATGGGTCCTCTCCAATTGCCCAAGACCTTGACATCGCCTAGAATGCTTTTTCCCTTAAAATACATGAGAGCCTTTCTATGGAGGATACAAGGAGAAACATTATATACCTTGATACAAACTGTGTCTCAGTGTACTGGAACATGACTTTCTCAGAAAACAGAGACTTTATTGTATTCACTTCTTTATCCTAAGTACATCAACCATTGTGTCCCATGTTTGAATAAATACATATAGAAATGATTGAATATTACCAGTTATGAGTCTCACAGATATCTTGGGTCTTTCCTTGAACTACCTATGTGAAGGGGTAAATGTACTTAGGATGGTTTGCTGCTACATATTTTGCACAAGTTTGCTAAATTGGATGCAGAAAGGAGGGTTTGGCCCCCCAATAAATTGTCCTTTATTGTTCTCACTCTAAGCCACATTTTAACTATCCCAATTTTTTCTGGAAAAAAAAACATTCCATTTGCACAAGTCATTGAGTTAGCAGAAAACTGAGTTCTTCAGAGAGGACTTAACTTTTCAACAAAATATTCTCTAAATTCTCCAGCACATAATTTTAATGAGAATGATAAATTAAAATATTTCCTTAACTGTTTAAGGATTTTTTTACACCATATTCCTGGAAGAATTTTTACATCTGATCTCTATTATCTACAAATCAGTGTTATGAATCAAGGGAAAAATGAAGATAAAATTAATATTTCTAAAATACATTTCATAAGTATTATATATTTAATACCATATTTACATGTCAAATATTCAAGTCATATTCACATGGACCTGTTTTAAAACAGGGTTTACTGCTTCTGACATGGCTGTCACTTTCCCCATCATCTTATTAATGGAATTCTTGAAAACTGTACGCTTTCTGACTATCTGAATTTAAAAGCAGCTGACAATCATTAGTCCACTAGCTAATACTCTGGGGCCAGTGTCAGTCATCATTATCATCTAGGTCAGTATTAGCTAACCAGAGGAATTCTTACATATTTTATTCACTAATGGATGTAGTGCAAACAAAATGACCCATTCCATCTATAGAAAGTCACAGTATTTTTTTTTCAAAAGACAAAATCAACCAATTTTTTTAATAGAAGTCAACAAAACAAATCCATGCAATTAAATACTATTTGGGTGAAAGTGCATTATAAGGCATATGCTATTTATTTTCTCTACAAAAGTTTGCACATATTTAATGTAAACTGTCATGTTTAAATTTTAATTAAAGAATATCATACATGTAATACTTGAGTGTAAATGGAATGAAATGAAGATTTAAACATGCCCCCCAAAATCATCTTGTTTTATTTCATGATTGTTGTTTTAATACTTCAGTATTGGGCCAGGGCTGTAGCTCAGTGGTAGAGCATTTGCTTAGCATGTGTGAGGCACTGGGTTCAATCCTCAGCACCACATAAAAAATAAGCAAGTAAAACAAAGCCAATCTGTCCATACACAACTACAAAAATTTTTTTAAAAATACTTTAGTGTTTTCTTTATTTATTAAACTAGGCAAATTTTAGAGATAAAATCCACAATGAAATAATATAAAGTGTAACTGAAAAAACTAAATAGTACAGTATTCAGTATATCAGAACTAGAGATTGTAATTAAACAAAAATTACTGCGACTCATGTATGATGAACTTACAAAATAATATTTTAGAAGTTTGATCTTTCTGACCAACCCTGGTGCTTCCCATATGCCTGGCACAAGTGTCTGGAAAACCTGCAGCACTCTGTGAGAGTCAAAGCTGGTTCTGTGAGTCTTCCCCTACCGGATTGAAACAAACCCAAGGGCCCCTTACAACAATGCCAAACTTGCAAAGCTTCCCCAAAGGGCCAGGGCACTTGCATCCATAGCCTGAAGCCCTGGGCCTGGGTCATGGATGTGCCTGTGCTGTGCTTTGTGAGGCCCTCCCCATCTTAGTGCTGGGAACAGGGAGGGCTGCCATGGGTGAGAGTGGAGGAAGGACACAGCCCCAGCCCCTGGGGAGCGGGACTTGTGCAAGCACTACTCCTGCTGCACACTGTCTTCTGCCACGGCTGCAAACTTGGGTCACAGAGAGGCACAGGGGCAGACAAAAGCCCACAGCAGTCTGGAGTGGAGCTAGACTTGGACCCAAGATTCAAATGATAGTTCTCTTCCCACCTCCTCAGTTACCTTCCCAAGGACCACTTTAAAGCATTAGAAAGGCAAGTCATTTTCTTCTCTGAGGTCCTTACAATCAGATTAGACTTCCCATGTAAAGAAAATAGCCTGTCGCGACGTATGACCTCTCCTCCTACTGAGTGGTATTGCTGGGGCCTGTGACCAGAGCTCTGCCACCCCCGGGAGTCAGGACTGTGGGAAAAAAGCCTGCCATGCCAGCGACGAGGACAAGTAAAATTCTAAAGGACGTTCCTGCTACAGTAGCACAGCCATTGCTTCTCTAGCCAACGCCCCTGGCTGCATATCACCTCCTGGACACTGAAGGAAAATCGTCCTCAGCACCCTGACACTTCAGGAACTCTGACGGGACTCAGAAGCCTGGTGCCAGTGCCCCTCCGCGCCCGCAGGAAAGTGCACTCTCGCCGTCTAGGGGTCTACAGGGGCAAGCGCGGGGATCCGCGTGCAGGACCCGGGACCTCCCATGGGAGAGAAACGGGATCTTGTCAATCGTGGTCACAGCACGGTGACTTGGCTTTCAGAGTTTCCTAGCAGATCAACTAGTGCTTCCACTTGCAGAAAAGAAGTAAAGGTCAAAATGTTTACAGGGTTTTGACCACTAGGCTTGGGTGCGGCTGAGCATCTTGATGGGGAGACTGCAGCAGGATTGCCTGGACTCCGGGGCAACAGAGAACAACATGTGCAGCCCCTTAGGTCTAGGGACTGTCTGCCTGGGCTGGACCTGGCGCACTCCGGAAGTCTGTCTGCCTGGAGTGTCAGTCAGTGAGACCATCATAAAAAGGCTTTTTTCAAAGCGGTGACAAAGATTGTGTTCTTGGGGGAAAGACCAAAGCAGGTGGTCAGCCCCAAGTGTGCATCTGGAGGGATAATTAAAATTAGAATCCCTGCATCTGATATTGAAGACCTGGGGTGCAGAGGATATGTCACAGTCCTCAGGAAACTGCCTGGTTTTTGCAGAAGAAATGCAGGTCTGAAATAATGTTGATAATAAGGACTCAAGTTAAACTGAAGAGGGAGATTTTTGTGACTCTTCCCACAGACAAGATTTGAAAACTCAGAGAGATCAAGATAATTTCTTCTAATCCTGAAATCTATAAGAATTTACTTTTAAGAATGCAATAAGAACCAATTGCCAGGGGCCACAGTGACCTAGAGTTATTATGGCAGTGAGGACTTGACAGTCTGAAATCATACAGCTGTCAGTCAAAAGCCAAGAGGTGGACCAGAATGAAACTTTCTGGAAACTTCTATGGGTCCCTCCAATAAAACTAGGGTACAGAAGAGGCACACAATCTCTCTCATTTCTGAGAGGACTCAATCTCTTCCACGAAAGTGTCCCTTTCCATTGTCCTATTCCTCCAAACCTGTTACTGTGAGAGCCATGTCTGAAATCTTTCTGACTCAATCTCAAGAATCAAGGTTGGTACCAAAAAAAAAAAAAAAGATTTGAAGAGGAGCCTTTGCACTGCCTCAGTTTCCCAGAAGTCACCAGCCCTGTAACACTAATTTGAAAAATTCTCATGGTCTTCATAGATCTTGCTCCAGACACACTGTCAAGATTTCTGGGAGCCAGGCATGGTGGCGCACGCCTGTAATCCCTGCACTTTGGGAGGCTGAGACAGGAGAATCATGAGTTCAAAGCCAGCCTCAGCAAGGGCGAGGTGCTAAGCAACTCAGTGAGACCCTGTCTCTACATAAAACACAAAATAGGGCTGGGGATGTGACTCAGTGGTCGAGTGCCCCTAAGTTCAATCCCCAGTACCAAAAAAAAAAAAAAAACCATAGATTTCTGGAGATTCAGTCTACAGCTTTTTCAGGAAAAGCCAAAGGGAGAAAGTGTAAGAATAGAGGTAAATACCAGGACTATCTTTCCCTTTCTCACACACTAGCAGGTAGGTCTACCAGGAGATAAATTTGGACCAGTCTCTGAGCATCAAGGGCCCTTGTTCTCCATTGCAACATGAAAATGTCGAGAACACCAGGATACTCATCATCCACATTCTCTGAGGCCGGCTTTTAGATGTATCCACAAGGTAGATGTAAATTTACAATACTTTCATACAAAGATTTGCATGTGAGACTTTTCATGCTAGAGATTTACCAACACAAATCGGAAGCCTCTGTTCTGTACAACCGGCATGATTTCTTAAGATAATAATTTCCAGCCTGCAATCTCAAACACATGGGTGCTTGGTCCAATAATAAAACTGTACATTCAGCCAAAAATGAGCAGTGTTCTGAGCTCCTCCCTCATCCTGTTCAGCCCAAACTGAAACTACATGTGGCTAATCAGAAGTGATCATTGCTCTGATATTCCACCAATAGGAATTCACACATGGCTATACCTGTTCTGTTCACTCAAGAAATGTGCCTCAGTTGATTTTGTTCTTAATTAGCATTGGAAGCCTGGCGCGGTGGCGCAAGCCTGCAATCCCAGCACTTAGGGAGGCTGAGACAGGAGAATCGCGAATTCAAAGCCAGCCTCAGCAACAGTGAGGCGCCAAGCAACTCGGTGAGACCCTGTCTCTACATAAAACACAGAATAGGGCTGGGATGTGGCTCAGTGGTCGAGTGCCCCCGAGTTCAATCCCTGGTACCAAAAAGAAAAAAGAAAAAAAGAAAAATAAATACAATCTAAATTCAAGTCATCTTCATACCAGCCCAGTAGCAAAATATAACTTCTAACCTTCTGTGCATAGTGAAGGGCCCCTGAAGGCAGAAGCGAGTCTCCAGGACTGTCTACAGCCATGCTCCAACATGTGGCCAGTATTGATTTGGTCATTCTCAGGCTTCTATGAACTTCAAAGTATTTGCTTACATTTTTTTATTTGTGCATTATAGTTGTGAGACCAAGGAAAAGAACAGGTAGCTGATTATCAAAGAAAAGGTAATGGGTAGATGTATTTTTCACCATTTGGTAGCTAACAACCTCCAGGGGAGGGGAAGGGTCACATTTTCCAACTCAAGTAGTCACCCCCTGGATGGTTCTCTTCCTGCCCTTTTGGTCACCTTTGGTCACATAGGCAAGATAGGAGGAGAGGACATGAGAAGAAAGGAAACCTAAAATATATAAAGGGACAAGATGTCCCACTCCCTCAGGCATTAGCTCTAGACCCCCTTTCTCTCCAGCGGAGTCTCTCTCTCATTCCATTTTTTAAATAAAGCTTGTTTCCTTGGCTCAGCATTTCTTGGGTGTTTAATCTTTAACACAGGGGGAACAAGGACCTGATCATGATTTTCAAGACCAGCTTCAATCATACATAGTGTTGAGAATTGTTACATATTTACACATGCACAAAATATAGCAATATAATTTGGCCAATATCATTCCCCAGCACTTCACCCTGTTATGGTTTGGATGTGAGGTGTCCCCCAAAAGCTCACATGTGACACGATGCAAGAATGTTCAGAAGAGAAATGATTGGGTTGTGAGAGTCTTAATCTGATCAGCAAATTACCCCCAGATAGGCATTCACTGAGTGGTAACTGAAGGTGGGTAGGGTGTGGCTGGAGGAGGTGTGTATTGGGGTCATGGCTTTTCAGGTCAGGTCTTTCAGTCACAGCAATGAAAAAGGTGACTAATACACCCTCTCCCTCCCTCCTTCCCACCCCTTAGTCCCTTTTTTCTACTGAACTTCCTTTGATTTTTAGAAGATCTGCCCTGCTTTGTTTTCCCTTTTCTCTCTAGCTTCCATATATTGACATGACCCTTAACCTTCTGAGTTTGACTTAGTTCACTTAACATGATGATCCATCTATTTGTCCTCAAAGACATAATTTCAGTTTTCTTTACAGATAAATAAAACTCCATTGTGTATATATATCACATTTTCTTTATCCATGCATCCACTAATGGACATCTAGGCTGGTTTTATATTTTGACTATTGTGAACTGTGCTATAAACCACTGTAGCATGATGACTTCGGTTCTTCAGTTAAATAGTGTGGAGTGGTATACCTGGGCCATGTGGTGGTTTCATGCCTGGTCTTTTAAAAAAAAAACTCCATGCTCATTTCCATAGTTGTATTTATTAATTTACAATTAAGAGTATAAGAGTGTCCCTTTTTCTGCACATACTTGACACCATTTATGACCCGTATTCTTTTTTTCTTTTAATTTTTTTTTTAGTTGTTGACTCTTTATTTTATTCATTATTTATATGTGGTGCTGAGGATCCAACCCAGTGCCTCACGCATGCCAGGCAAGCGCTCTACCACTGACCTACAGCCCCAGCCCCTGACCCGTATTCTTGATGACTGCCATTCTGACTTGTATGAGATAAAATCTCAGTGTAGTTTTCTTTTTAGATGTTAATGAACCTTTATTTCATTCATTTATTTATATGTGGTGCTGAGAATTGAACCCAGTGCCTCACACATATTAGGTGAGTGCTCTACCATTGAGCCACAACCCCAGCTCTCAGTGTAGTTTTGGTTTGCATTTCCCTAATTGGTAATAATGTTGAACAATTTTTCATATATTTGTCCACATTTATATTTCTTCTTTTGAAGTCTGTTTAGTTCATTTGCACGTTTATTAATTGGGTCATTTGATTTTTTTTGAGATTTAATCTTCTGTTGTTCCTTGTTACCATTCTCTTGTCCCTCCATTACTACAAAAAAAGGAAATTGAGAAAAACAATAAGTGAGGAGCTGGGATTGTAGCTCAGCGGTAGAGCACTTGCCTCGCATGCATGAGGACCTGGGTTCGATCCTTAGCACCATATACAAAGCAATAAAATAAAGACATCGTGTCCATCTACAACTAAAAAAATATAAAAAAAAAAATAAGTGAGTCAATACTCTTGGTTTCAAGTGACAGAAAACAAACTCAAAATAACATAGGCAAAAGTTATGTGGGGGGGGGAGTTTTCTTTTACAAGTAGTCCTATGGGAAGTTCTGAATGCAGGCACAGCTGGTATCAGTGATCCAAAGTCTTTTTCTCTCTCAGTTCCCATTCTGTTTTCTGGCCACCCCTGTAGCTCCAAGATGAGAGTAAGCTTTTTTTTGGTACTGGAGATTGAACTCAGGGGCACTCGACCACTGAGCCACATCCCCAGCCCTATTTTGTGTTTTATGTAGAGACAGGGTCTCACTGAGTTGCTTAGTGCCTCGCCGTTGCTGAGGCTGGCTTTGAACTCGCGATTCTCCTGTCTCAGCCTCCCTAAGTGCTGGGATTACAGGCTTGCGCCACCACGCCTGGCTGAGAGTAAGCTTTTTATGCTCACTTCCTATGAGACACTTGCAGGCCTGTGGAACAGCTTGTCTGGAGCAGCCCAAGCCAACGCGGCAGGCTCAGTTCCTCCTTGTTCAGGGGACTTTCATGCTCTGACTCCTTAGGCCTGGTCACCTGCCCCACTCACGACACATGGGGTGAAATGCAGAGGGAGGATCCCAGAAAAACTCAGGAGATACTTCTAGAAGAAGAAAATAATAATGCTAGAGAGAGATGTAACCTTCTGGGCAGACACCCTTCTCATTTGCAGGGGAACAGCTGTTTCCATCCTAAAGCTGGGAAGCCTCCATACTGTCAGCTCATGGCACTGTCCAACATCCCAGAGGCCAGGGAATCCTGACTTCATAGGTGAGGAGACCAGGGCTGAGAGGGCCACTGGCCTTGAAAGTGGTACAGCCAGAATATGAAGCCAAATCTAGTCTCCAAAGGTGTGTTTTGAATCAATCTTGGGCTCCCAGCTCACTGCTAGTCTCCCTCAGGTATAAGAAGATTATTACAGACCTAGAGGAGGAAGAAGAGAAGCAGGAAAGATAAAGATTCCCTGACACCACCTCACAGAGACGCTACGCCAGTCAGTTTGTTGCTGAGTTGGAAGGATTCCTGCCTACTCATGTCTTCTAGAGGTTTCCACACATATTTATTTCCATGTCACTTTTGTAATTTTGGCACGTGTGTTATTTTTGGTTTACTTATGTTTCTTAATTTGATCTGACTGTTATACTTACAAAAGTATATTTAAAACCTCAACTATTTATGGCAATTGTCAATCAAAATGAATATTATTTGCCTCAAATAAATAGTAATTTCCAAATCCATAGAAATACTAAATCAAATACTGGCCATCTGTGCACCATTCAAAGTCATGCCACCTCTGAGGCAGGGTCTCAGGCTCAGTTTGGAGAACTAGAGCTAGCAGGTCACACCAGAACACAAATGAACCCTATGCTCTCTGCTACAAGCACTTTTTTTTTTTTTTTTTAATTTTTTGTAGTTGTAGATGGACACAAATATCTTTATTTTATTTATTTTTATGTGGTGCTGAGGATCGAACCCAGTGCCTCACGCATGCAAGGCAAACACACTACCGCTGAGCTACAATCTCAGCCCCTGCTACAAGCACCTTTCCAGGCATGCCTTCAGTCTCCCTTTCACTTTGAGAGCAAAGTGAGGGAAGTTCCAGCTCCTCTCATTATCAAGGCCAGATGGTTCTACCCAAAATGTGCCCTCATCACCAGGCTCCTGGGTCTGGCCACTGCACCCTTAGATTCTGACCACATACCCTTGCAGACATATGATATCCAGGGGCTATGGTGTCTTCCAGCACCTTTTTTGCCTGACAATTTTGTCATAACTCTGAATGAATCTTTTCTGTGATTATTACTGCTTATGTACTCTGAGAAAAAGAAACCAGATTTGCTCAGTCTCCAGTAAGCCAGGCAGTACGAGGCTGAGCAGATTCACATCTTTGCCCAATGTCCTATCCAGTGGCTGCTCAAATATCTGCCAGAGATCAATATCCCTGGGAAGACAGAGGAGCCACAAACTCCAAAACATTTGAAAGCATTGGAGAGAAATAGTTCACTGTACAGAGAGGGAAGCCAGGACTGAGGGCCCTTGTCTCCCTATCTTGCATAATCATCTGGGACAGAAATGTATTGGATAAATACATCCTGTATTTGTATTGGATAAATACAAATTCACCTGACTCCTGGAACAAATTTATCATTTGTTCAACTGAGAATATTTCCAATCCAAATTACATTGAGCTCATAGCTCCAAGGATAGAGAGTGCATGCCCTTCATTCTAGAGTTATCTAGTGTCTGGTATGGCCATGTGGTCACAGTGACATTCTTTCACCTGGGAGATAAACCACATGACCTGAGAGACTCCAGCGATCCTGTACCTAGAAATCAGAGCGTTGGGTTATGTAGAAAGATATGACCAACCCATCTTCCTGCTCTCATCCTGAATACTTCAATGCTTCCCGTCCTGTGGATGGGGAAGCTCAAGCCAGTGGCACATTGATTAAATTTCATCTGTCTCAGGAAGAAATATGGAGTCACTGTGTCTTAGAGGAGGCAGGCTGTGGCCTGAGCTGTTTTCTCTCACAGGTGGCCACTCTGCTCCCTGCTGCTGAGCCCTGTTTCTCAACTGAGTTTCAGTCTGGACACTCCTGGCTCCTCTCCCAGTGCTAGAGAGGGATGGCCAGATGGGATTACTGCTTCCCACCTGCCCAGATTCAGCACAGCTACACCAGGAGAGCTGAGTAGGCTGCGAGACACAGGTGGCTAAGAGGACAGGAGTCCAAACAATTAAAGGGCAGTGCTTGTGCCAAGCAAACAGCCCCTGTGCCCGCCCACAGCCTCAGAGCTGCCTGGGACACCCACCTCTGCCCTGTATGCCCCACGCAGCTGTCCCTGGGAGCTCGGCCGAGGAAGCTCATCCAGGGGTACCCAGCCTGCCCTGCCTCATGGGACGTGCCATGCAGGAAGAATGGCATTAAATTTTGCAGAATCGAAGTCACCTTGAGGTTTGTTTCCTTAAATACTCAGGCTTGAAATTGACATCCACATGGGACTGAATGTGTCAACATGGCTTGGGCATTGAGCCCTGACCCTGACCTCAGCAAGCTTACAATCCAGGGTGAATATGTCCAAGTGAACCCTGTGCTGCTGGCTACTTCTCTGGCATTGTAATTGAACTCAGTGTCACCAGACCATGCTGCAGTACTGCCACAGTTGTCTGTCTCTTTGTCGGTCTCCCTGCTGTCCAGCCCCCTCAGCAGGACCCATCAGAGTTCCTTCGCAGCACTGTTTAAGGCCAGCTTTTGCAATGCTGCTTGTTAGCACTAGAATAAAACTAGAGCCCTGGTCCCCTTGCTGTCATTGCATCTTGTTGGGCTGCTACTTGCACTGGCCAGGAAGTTCTAGGGGAGACTACGCCATGTCTGCCATGGCCGAGAGTCTGTGCCAGCCTCCAGCACAGCACCTGGCCCAATGTGCCTGAAACGATGGCTGCAGTAGCAGAACCTCAACAACCCAAATGTGCACTGACCTCTTGCAAACCCCAGAACACATGGCATGCCATGGCTGGGAGGATTGGGGGCACGTTTGTTACCAGTCTACGCTTGGCATAGCTAGGGAAATGGCCTATTCCTCTCACCAAAACCTGAGGGCCAGGCCTGGCTCCCGCAGCCTGCACTTCATGGGGCAGCTGGGGCTCCCGGCCCCAACATGCTGCATTTCAGTCCTTCCCTGGCTCCTTCCCTCTTCTCATCCCACATCCATTTTAGACAACTGTGTACTGGGCATCCGTGGAATCCTGGGCATGTGCCTTAAGCTTCCCAGTCAATCCTTCAAGAGAAACATTGTTCCCATTTCATAAATGAAGGAATCTTATCTCCAAAATACCTTGGATGCTGTTACTGAGAACCAAAAATCAAAATTAGTTAAGAGGAACATGGGACCAAAATGATGTCATTATAGCCTGGTGATGAAATTAGGTACATTCCAGTCTGTGTAAAACTCTACTACAGTGGAGGCTGCCAAAGGTGTCAGAGACTGAGAGTAAGGCAGTGGTTCTGCGTGCAGCACCAAGGAGCAGAAAGGACTTCACACTCCATCTCCATTCATCCAAAGGGAAGGGACCCCAGGGAGCAGGGAGTCTCCAGGCCTCCTACATCTAACTAGGGCAAAGAGAAGCAGAATGCATTTTAGTGGGTTAGTGAGAGCCTTTATATATTTATTTATTGGCAAGTCTATGGAGTTATTTTCAAAATGAGGAAGATCTGGAATCAGCTTTCCAGAGTCACAATGAAAGCCAAATATATTTTCCTTAAATAGAGAGACCCTTAGCCTGGTGCAGTGGTGCACACCTGTAATCCCAGCACTTTCGGGGGCTGAGACCAGAGAATTGCGAGTTCAAAGCCAGCCTCAGCAATGGTGAGGTGCTAAGCAACTCAGTGAGACCCTGTCTCTACATGAAATAGGGCTGGGGACATGGCTCAGTGGTCGAGTGCCCCTGAGTTCAATCTCTAGTACCAAAAAAAAAAAAAAAAAAAAAAAGGAGAGACCCTCAAACCCCTTTTAACAATAATTTTTCTCTGTATTATGTGATCTTTTGCATCATTATAACTTGGGGAGCAAGACAGCACACATAGCTTCCTTTTAAAACAGATCAGCTCTGTTTGCATCAAAACAAGCCAGCTGAGGTGAGCCATTTGTCATGCTGTCCCCCGCCCCCCTTGAAAAGCACAGTGTTCAGATGCAATAAGAATGAACACCTGAGCCGGGTGCGGTGGCACACGCCTGTAATTCCAGCACTCTAGGAGGCTGAGACAGGAGGATCTAGAGTTCAAAGCCAGCCTCAGCAATGGTGAAGCACTAAGCAACTCAGTGAGACCCTGTCTCTACATAAAACACAAAATAGGGCTGGGGATGTGGCTCGGTGGTCGAGGGCCCCTGAGTTCAATCCCCAGTACCAAAAAAATTGAACACCTGGGCACTGCCTTTGCCAGTTTTGTAGAAAGGCAGGTGAGTGCCCACTGCCTGGGATTCAGGTGACTGTCCTGGAAACAGGGTGAGCACCCAGGTTGACCTTGGTTTGTGCAAGGCTGCCCTCATTTGGCCACTGCAGACATTTCTCACCAGTGAGGTAGGGAGCCCAGGTGCCCAGCTTGATTTTACACTGTCCTGAGCTCTCTGACTGCTCTCTTCTGTAATGATTGGGGTTTTCTGCCTCCATCCAGAATGCAGGCTCAATACATAGATTAATTTCAGTTGGAGGAAATTAAGGTTCTAATGCTGCCATCCAGGTTCAAGTTTTCTCCAGGGCACCTGTCAGGCCTCCACCAAAATAGGCAGTGATTCGTTGACAAATTCCCAAGGGGCTGAAATGCCATTCCTGTTTGCATAATTCTGGATCGATAAGTGTCAGCGCAAATGACACACACATGAGGAAGGTGGGGGAGCTAACCTCGACCAGCACACTTCTCTTCATTCAGCATTCAGCAGCGGTCAATGAGCTGAACCCCAGGCATGCCTTCTTTTGAGGGCAGAAAATGGCAGGGGGCTGAAGTAAGGGTCTGGGTTATTAGGCTTCTTTTAGACAGGAGGGTAGTTCCTGGGGTTCACTTTATTGGGGTCCACTGATCCACTAGAGCAAGGAATGTAAACAGGTAATTTCCTGGGGCTTATTATATTGGGGTCAGCTGACCCATTAGGGTGGGGTCAGGTGCCAGTCAGATGCAAGTTTCTTTTGTGTTCCTTCATTCTGGCTGAAGCCTGAAATTTTATTTATTTTTTTTTAAATTTTTTTTAGTTATAGATGACACAACATCTTTATTTTATTGCTTTGTATGTGGTGCTGAGGATCGAACCCAGGGCCTCACGCATGTGAGGCAAGTGCTCTACCACTGAGCTACAATCCCAGCCCCTGAAGCCTGAAATTTTAAATGACAAAAACTTAGGAAAAATGTGCTTGGACTTATTCTCCATATACTTCAATGAGAAGATGACAAGTCAACACCTCAAAAGACACTTTTGGGAGGTTTTATTACATTGCTGCAAAAAATCTGATTGTTGCAGCTTCTCTGCAAGCAGTATTCTCTGCTTATTTTCCTTGGTTAATCTCTTGTCTATGTGGCAAATAAAATCACACTGTTTTATTTATTTATTTTTTAATTTACCAACTGACAAACTTGAGTTACATTTCAATTGTTTTATCAGCCATTGAGATTTTTTTCTTCCCTGAGTCATGCTCAGATTTTGGGCCGTGTTGTGCTTTCTTGCACCCTGTAGTCTCCAAGCATTTGCCCCTATGAGGAACCTGGGCTGACACAGCTCTCTTACTAAGGACTTCCCTTAATGTGAAAGAAGGATAAACAATAGTCTCTTAAGTCAAAGGGACCTTCTGGGATGCCTTCTCTAGGCTCTCTTTTTAAAATGGAGAAGAAATAATATTTCTCTAGATGGACATCCCCTATATAAGGAGCAAACCAGACTTTGAGAATGTCAGAAGGGATTTCATACGGTTCTGTCCTGGGCAGTTCTCAGTTCTGACACATGCTGCTGAGAAGCCATTTGATATTTAGAAGCATGTGTTTTCTCATCTATACAATTGGATGTTTTTAGAGAACTCACTTAGATAATGGCTTCATGGGGGCTATAGATATAATAGGTGCTGTGCTTCCAAGTTGAGAAAACACCTTGAAGTTACTGTGTAGATATACGGAGTAACCATTATCTGACACCACACCAATTCTCTTTCAGAAGCTTATAACCTTTCATCATGGGCACTCATGTCGTCCACATGCCCAAATACAACATGTCAACTCTTTTGTCTGAAATCCAGATTCCAATTCTCGGATGTTTCATGGTACTGCCAATAATTATATGCCCCACCTTGGTCTCCTTTTTCTCTATGCCCGCTATTAAAAAAGAAAATATTGTGTTGCATACCTCTGTAGCCCATGTTTCTCTTTGTTTTGAAAAAATAGGGCTTGGTGGTTCTTTACATCCCTCTAGGTCAGCTTGTTCCATAATTAATAAGCCCTAATTAAACTTCCCACATATTCAATATCAACCTATATTTTTATGGGTAAAGGGGTGTTGAGATAAATCTTAGGTGGTGTTTGCCCAGATGTAAATGGTGAAGAATATGGAAAATAAGTCCAAGCATATCCTTCCTAAGCTTTTGTATTTAAAATCCCAGGCCTCAGCCAGAGAGAAAGAACACAAGAGGAACCTGCATCTGACTAGCATATGACCTCAATACAATAAGCCCCTGGAAATTCTCTATGCACATTTCTGTCCTAATAAGTCAGCCAGACCCCAACATGATGAACTCCAGGAATTGCTTTCCTGTCCCACCCTAAAGGAAGCCTACGTAACCGCAGACCCTTGCTTCAGCCCATCACAATTTTCTGCCCCCAAAATGAGCCTCACCAGGATTCCTCCAATCCACGCCACTGCTAAGTACCACATAAAGGATAGCTGGCTGCTGCGAGGTTTGTTTCCAGTCTCCTGCTTCACCACACAAGTGCCGCTGGTCCTAGCACACTGACTCAGGGTTCCCTGCACATGGAGCAGAGCCCCAGATGGCACAGGGATATGAGAATGTTCTGTTTGTGTTCTACTACGGAATCCATAGGACTGGATTTATATACACGTGTCACAAAGTCTGCTCTTTTGAATGATTGTTGCTTTCCAAGTCTGAGGAGTATAAGAAATGTGACAAGAGTCTTGTGATCTGGTGCAGGTGTTTTGGCTTTGAAATGAGACACAGCTCATCCTGAGTCCCAGCACACCTGCTTATTAGTTGTGGGAGTTTGTCCACAGGAGGAATCAGTTGCAAGAGCCTGGCCACTCTGTCTAAGCCCAAATTGCCAAATAAGTTTGCATTTCATGTATTCAAACAGAGTCGAGGCTGTGGAAGATTGCAGGCTATGAGTCCATAACCCCCTGGGATCCCCTTTTCGTTTTCTTGCTGTCTGATATTTGTAACGGGAAAACCTGTGCCCAGTATGATGTGGGAAAGAATTATTTTTGGACACTTCCTAGTCAGAGCTTTCTGCTCCCACTCAGGGCATTGTTTGTCCTACTTCTGGGACCAGAGGAGAAATATTAGTTGGGAACTGTATCCCTCAACTCTAGCATTTAAAGAGGTACACGGGGCCCTTTAATCCCTGACATCAGGGGACCCACAGCTCTCAACTCTGCAATGTGGCTGCTGTGAACTGAGATAGGATGGAGAGAGTCAAACTCGAAGGTGTAGTATTTTATTAATCACATGAAGGTAATATTCTAGATATGCTGGATTATGTTATTAATATCAATTTCAACTGTTTCTTTTCATGTTAATAATGTGAATATTAGAAATATTTAAATCACCCTGGTGCCTCATGTGCTGTTTTCATTGGGCATTGTTGCTTTAGAGCGTTGCCTCCCTGTTCAAAGTTCATTCCGTTGCAAACAAGAACAGAGGGAAGCCGGACATGGTGGCACACACCTGTAGTACTAGCAGCTGTGGAGGCTGAAGCAGGAGGATCATGAGTTCAAAGTCAGCCTCAGCAAAAACAAGGCACTAAGCAACTCGGCCACACACTGTCTCTAAGTAAAATACAGAAAAGGGCCGTGGATGTGGCTCAGTGGCTGAGTGCCTCTGAGTTCATTCCCCGGTAACGAAAAAATAAATAAATAAGAACAGGGAGTAGAAAAAGTTAAATGAAATTTTATAGTAATTGTCATATTATTTTCATTCCTAAAAAATATACAGGTATATATAATTCATAAATTGAAATGGCTTTATATGCAAAGTCAAATGCAAATATTCTGCTGGTTGGGCTAAATCCCACTTCTGGAAGGAAATCTAGCCTTAAAATAACAGCAGCTTGAGGCTCTGAGGTGTAATTCCCCAAACCTAAAATCAAAAACCAAAACCAAACCAAACCTACAACCAAGAACCTGTCATTCTAGCCTTATTCGTTCCTGGATTGGATAATGTCCCTGTCACTCAAGGAGAAGCTCGCTGGTCTCAGACTGGAGGGGCACGGTCTGAAGCCCGGTGCGGTCAGGCGCTCCGAGCGAGGGCCGTCCAATCCTGCGGGCCGCCGGCGAGGAGGGGGCGGGCTCCCGCGCGCGGGTGCTTTTCTGCGGAGCGCGCCGTGCCTGCCCTGCGCTCCAGCCTGCGCTCTCCGGCTTCGGAGTCCCGGGTGCTCTGCGGTGCGGGTGCTGCAGCTCCCAGGGAGCAGGCCTGGCTCCTGAGCACCGGAACGGTGAGTGTGCAGCGGCCTGGGAGGGAGCTGGGGGGACCGGCGCCTGGGGACTCCGGGCGGTCTCTGGAGCCCTCCTGGCCGTCCAGGTGGGAGCGTGGCAGTGGCGGAGACGCCTCCCGCCTGCCTTGTCCTTGAAGGGCATCCGCAGCCCCGCCTGAAATGCTGACTGGCAGGTAGGTGCGTGTCTGCCGGCCGGGGTCTTCCAGGTGTTGGTATTGACAGGTGGGACCGATAGGCAGTTTTCCTGCGGGAGAGGAGCTGCGGTCCATGGGACCTCGCTGCCTTTTGAGCTAGCTAGTTTTCATTTTTACTTTTTTTCTTTACTTGCCTTTTAATTTTTTTTATTATTTTATTTTTCGTTAATGGAGGTTGAACCAAGGGGTAGTTTGCCACCGAGCTATATCCCTGGTACTTTTTTTTTTTGAGACAGGTTCTAACTACGTTGCTGAGATTGGCCTTGTTGTGTTTTGGTTTATCTAGACTGTTGTATTGCAATTAAGTATAAATTTTTTACATACATATGGACTGATGGATGTTGTTTATATTGTGATTACTTGATGATTATTGTATAATTTCACAATATACATGAAGGTCAGGTCATAATAAGTACTTCTTTTGCTCTTATAATTGAAAAGTTTTTTGGCTAGAGTTATATATAACTTTGTGGATGAATTTTAGAACTTTATGCTTTGGTATCATTTAAAGAAAAGCATGTTGAGTTTCTTTATTATTGCATTATAGTTTTAATATTCAGGCTCATTTCGACATAACCATACAATCATGCCATGTAATTTGCTCCCCTTCAGTACCCAGTATTTCCTCTTTCCCTATCCTACCTTATCCTCTCTTCCACTTATTTATAGTTTTTAAAATTACTGCTTTATAGAATACACATAAAGGTAGACTTCATTGTAATATGTTTATATATGTACATAGCAATTTTGGTGGGATATATTGTAGGTTAATTTGGGGAAAATTGTCATCTTTCTAATGATGAGTTTTATCATCTACACGTCAGATAATTGAGTCTTTTATGTGCTTCTGATGATTTTTAGTTTCTCATAAGCTCTACATATTTTCTTTCTAAACATGTATACATGTGAAATGCCACATGCATATGGCACCCATGTAAAACTTATACATGGTGTTTTATGCTATTTTTTAAACTGGATATACTATGACCAAAAATGTGACTGGCCCCAGTGACCATTTTCCCCACAGATTATTATTTATCTCTTCCAAGATGTGCATTCTCTTGAACCATCCTCCTGGATCTCAAGTGTTTGGATGAGTACCGTTGTGTTCTTACATCTTATTGTGGTCACATAGGCTGTAATTTCAGTGAGTCTCTGTGATGGGGAGTATCATGTATCGTCAGTAGCAAAATTGTTTCCACAGATAGATAATTCCTCTTGAATTTACGAGTATACATTTGTTTTATATTTTCATCAATACTACTTAATCTTGTCTATGACAGGATTTTATATTTCTCTAGTTAATAAAGATGTTGAATTTTTTACGATTAATGGACACTTAGATATCTCCTGTATAAATTGGCAGTTCAAATTGCCTGAATTTCCTTTGTGGTTTCTGGCTTCAAAGATAAAATGGGTCCAAAAATGCAGATAGTTTGATTTCAAGAAAAAAAGGTTTTATTCTTTATTATTTAAAAAAAAATTCCTCTTTGCCTTTTTTTCTTTCAGTAGGTATCTTGTCTGTTTTATATGTGGAGGTTATTTCAATGAATTGTACGACTTATCTTTGAAAATTACAACAGGAAAAATAAATAAGAAACACTTCTCTACCTTATGGTTTCAAGAAAATGAATATATTTCCTCAAATTCTATGGTAATTAGGGCTGGGGTTGTGGCTCAGTGGTAGAGCACTTGCCTAACATGTGTGAGGAACTAGGTTTTATTCTCAGTACCACATAAAAATAAATAAAAGTATTGTGTCCACCTACAACTAAAGATGTATTTTAAAAACACATATGGTAAATAGTTGAATGACACATTACTAAAATATCCACTCCTCTTCCTTGAAGGTTTTTTCCTTCTTTTTTTAAATGTTTTTGACAGTGAATCATGCATTCTGTTACCTGGATTTTGGAGTTCAACACAAAATTATATGGGATAAGATTTTGCAAATCCTACAAATATTCATACAAAATCTATTGTTTACTTAAGGATATGTTGTGAATATAGCAACAAAAGGACACTTATTTTTAAAAATAGTTACATAATTTTTCTTTTCAACTTCTAATAAGCCTTTTAGATTTATTTCTTTACCAAGTCACTCTGGGCCTCTCATGACTTTTTTGCACCCTGCAGTCTCCAAGCATTTACCCTCATAAAGGATCTGGCTTGAGAGCCCTGTTTCTGAAGAGTTCCTTAAATAATAAAACAAAACACATTTGTGTTGCTCCTGAGATGTCTTCTCTAGGAACTCTCTTCAAAAATGGAGAGAAAATAATATTTTTCCAGACTGACATCCCCTGTGTCAGGAGCAAACCAGCCTTTGAGGGGCTTTGAAAGGATTTTATTCAGTTCTGTCTCTGGGCAGTTCTCTGTGTGCTACTGAATTTAATGTCCAGAAACCCGTGTTTTCTCACCTCTACAATGGGAATAATTTTAGAGAACACAGGCGAATAATGCTCTTCATGGAGGCTACTGATACCTGTGTGCGCTGTGGCCCACAGCTCACAAATACCTGGAAGACACTGTGCAGGAACTAATTGTTTGACCACCGTCTGCCACTCACATGAATTTTCTTTCAAAAGCTTATAATAACCTTTTCACTGTGGGCACACGTGTCATCCACATGCCCAGATGTGAAGGGCTGAATCTACCTCGTCTGAATTCCAGATTCCAATTCTCTTGTGGTTCAAGCTGGTGCAAATACTTGTTTCTCCTTGTCCTTCTTTTACACTGTGTCCCCAATAAGAGTTGTCAGCTCAAGGCCTCTATTGCCCATGTTCAGCTATGGTTTATAAAATGACATAGAAAAGTGTATTATTTGCTGCTTTGTAAAGGAGAGTTTAGATTACTTCTGGCTGATGTCTGTCCTTGTTATAAACTGAACCAGAACTTCACCAGGTCCTGGAAAGGGAGCTCTATAAGCAATCATGTATATAAACAGGTTTTGTTCATATATATATATATGTATGTATGTTATAAGTAGAATACACACACACACACACACACACACACACACGTGAAGACAAGTTTCTTGCCTGCATTTATTTTATGTGAGGAGTACAATTCCTTACCAATATGTCTTCTCAGGTCTAAAAAAGAAGAGAGATACTGAATAAGTGTTACTAACCAAGTTCTAAAATAATAAGAAAAGTTGTATGAGTCACATGGTATAGTGGATGTATCTGAGCTAGACACAGTTTTTGTTTTGGGACTGGAATTATACCCAGGAACACTTAACCTCTGAGCCTCATCCCCAGCACTTTTTATTAGTGACAGGGTCTTGCCAAGTTGCCAAGGCTGGCTTTGAACTTGCAAGCCTCTTACCTCAGCTTCCCAAGCTGCAGGCTTTACAGGGGTGTACTATCATGCCTGGAAACACAGTTCATCTTGATTCTAAGCCCACTTGCTTATTAAAGGGCTTTCATCTTAGGAAGAAAAAAAATGTCATAGACTGGCCATTAGATCTAAGGCCAAATTGCACAATAAAGAGTTTACCTTTAATGCATTTAAATAGAAGACTCAAATCTGTGGATGTGGAGATAGGCCCCAGTTCCCGGAACTTCATCTTCTTTTGCTTGCTGTCCAATACCTAAATTAAATGGACTGTAGCCAGCATTTGATGGGAAAAAAATGTCTGTTTTTAAAAACTTTCTGGTTAAAGCTCCCTGCTCTGACTCAGGGCAGCATCTCTCCTGGTTTTTGGAACTGAGGAGAAATATTGGTAAGGAACTGTATCTTTCATCTGTAGCATAAAAAGAAATGGTCAGGACCTTCATTGTGCTGAGGTCAGGGGGACCTTAGCTCTCAAATTGGAACTGTGTATCTGTGAACTGAGATATTCTATGAGGTTGCCATAGTTTTGAGGGTGCTGTTCCAAAAATAGGTATACTTTATTAGTAATAGTTTAGTCAAATAATGGTGATTTTACATAATGGATATTTTGGGTTATGTTATTAAACTCAATTTCTACTATTTTTTATGTGAATACTATAAAAATTTTAATTACCCTTGCAACTCACATAGTATCATCTTTAGATATTGCTGCCTTGGGGGGGATTCCTTCCCAGTTCAACGTTCAGTCTGAGGCCTGGGTCCTCTTCTGAGGCAGGTCAGCCCTGAATCCCCACTGGCCAGTCAAGTGTGGCATGTCAGCAGTAGACTCTGGCAGTCCTGTCCTGTCCCTGCACAGTGTCTTCAGCCCCTACCTGAAGTCCTATCTGAGCACATATGTGCAGGCATTCCAGCTCCTTCCCAGATTGTGTGGTGGACTGAGTGGGGTGATCATCAGAATCCCAACTCCATATATTATTTTCCTGCAAGAGGGGGCCATAGTCTGTAGGGGCCTCAGTTCTTCCTCTCTCCTGAGTTTGCTTTTCTTTCTTTTGTATGGTTATGGTGGTACTGTGGGTTGATTCCAGAGGTCATTTACCACTTAGCTATATCCCTGGTTTATTTTTATTTTTTATTTTGAGACAGTTGCTAACTCTATTCTTCAATTTTTCCCCCATTTCCTGAGTTGCTGGGATTGTGGGTGTGTGCTACCCTTCCTGGATCCTCCTGAATGTTCTAAATTTTTTTTATTTTATTTTTTTGGTACCGGAGATTGAACTCAGGGCCACTCGGCCACTGAGCCACATCTCCAGCCCTATTTTGTGTTTTATGTAGAGACAGGGTCTCACTGAGTTGCTTAGCGCCTCGCCGTTGCTGAGGCTGGCTTTGAACTCGCGGTTCTCCTGTCTCAGCCTACCTAAGTGCAGGGATTACAGGCATGCGCCATCGCACCCGGCTCTGAATGTTCTTAATTTATGAGAACCAAAATATCAAATCCAGAACCCTGTCTCTCAGTCTCAATCTTTATATATATAAATATATATATAATCCTAAAATTTCAGCTCCCTGTCTACATTACCAATGACAACTTCCCCTTTCCTCAGTGTTATTATTTTTCCAATATTAAATTTCAAATGAGCATAGTATTTTTTTTTTTTTTTTTTTTTTGGTACTGGGGATTGAACTCAGGGGCACTCGACCACTGGGCCACATCCCCAGCCCTATTTTGTGTTTTATGTAGAGACAGGGTCTCACTGAGTTGCTTAGCACCTCGCCTTTGCTGAGGTTGGCTTTGAACTCGCGATTCTCCTGTCTCAGCCTCCCAAAGTGCTAGGATTACAAGCG
>PVHX01019633.1:0-33968 GCA_004024805.1 Geosciurus inauris
TAATTTCTTTCGTCTGTCTAATTGCTCTGGCTAGTGGTTCCAGGACTATGTTGAATAGCAGTGGTGAGAGAGGGCATCCCTGTCTAGTTCCTGTTTTCAGAGGGAATGCTTCCAATTTTTCTCCATTTAGGATGATGTTGGCCTTGGGTTTAGCATAGATAGCTTTTACAAAGTTGAGGTATGTTCCTTCTATCCCAAGCTTTTCTAGTGTTTTGAACATAAAAGGGTGTTGAATTTTGTCAAATGCCTTCTCTGCATCGATTGATAAAATCATATGATTCTTATCTTTCAGTCTATTGAACATAGATGCAAAAATTCTCAATAAAATTCTGGCAAATCGCATACAAAAACATATCAAAAAAATAGTGCACCATGATCAAGTGGGGTTCATCCCAGGGATGCAAGGTTGGTTCAACATACGGAAATCAATCAACGTAATACATTACATCAATAGACTGAAAGATAAGAATCATATGATTTTATCTTCTTCCACTTATATTACACCTACAGTACAATTATTACTCTCATTCCCTCTCATGTAGTCCAATCTCTAAAAGTTAAAGCTTATCATTCTGTCTTCTTTCATTGCTTAAGCCATATTTGTTATTGTAACATTTAAATGTGCTTTAATATTTGAATACATACACATTCTCTTTTCTTCTCTATTTTTAGTAGCTGTTAACTGCCTATATTTAACTTTTATTGTCACCACAAAACATGAAATACGTTAACGGTGGCTTAATAAAGCTTAATTGACTTTAATAATTTAGATCTTCTTGCCAGTCTGTCTTCTTTATGCTGCTAGAACAGAAGTAATAGAACAAGTTGGCTGATCTCCTTCTTAGGAATTCTAGTTGTTTTATTGTTTTTATCCAAATGACAATTGATTTAGCAGCTGAAAACAATGTAGTCCTATTATCCTATTGTTCTGGAGGTCAGATGTCTGATATGGTCTCTCTGAACTAACACTAGGAGTTGGCATGAATGGACCCCCCATTAGAAGTTCCAGGGTGGAATTCACTTTCTTTCTTTTTCCAGCATCTGGAGGGTGTTTGGATTCATTGACTTCTGGGGATTTTTCCTCCTCCTAGCTAGCAAGGGTGAATCAAATTGTTTGACTCTGACCTTACTTCCATTGTCATACTCCTTCTCTGACTTCTCTGTCCTCCTCTTCTACTTATAAGGACACTTGTAATTACATTAGTCACCCTTGAATGACCCAGGGTAACTCCTTATCTTAAGATCAACCTCTCATTCATCTCATTTTTGCCTTATAAAACTTTTTTCCTTTCTAACAGGGAGTGAAACCATGCCACAAAATTTTTTAAAAGGCCATTCGTACAATACCTCTAATGCAAACTTTAATTGTTACTTGCCATACATGTTTGCTGCTTTTCTTCTGACAGTAAAATCTCTCAAATTTAAGAAACATCTTAGCACAATAACTTTGCTACATCATGCTAATTCCAAGATGTTTTAAATTATTATTGCAGTTTGCTCATCTCCTATAAAGTAATTCACCTAATGAGCCATGGTTCTTCTCCTTGTGAGCACACCATGGACACATTGAATAAGAAAATAAAATTTTATTGGTTGTATGTTTGTTAATTTTTTTCACAGCAAGAATTTAAGTTTTCCACCAGGCCAGATGGCTTAACCTGTAATCCCAGTGGATTGGGATGCTGAGGCAGGAGGATCCTGAGTTCAAAGCCAGCTTCAGCAATTTAGCAAGGCCCTAAACAACTTAGTGAGCTCCTGTCTCGAAATTAAAAAAAAAGAAAAAGAAAGGGGCTGGGTGTGGGGCTCAGTGTGTAAGCACCCCTGGATTCAATCCCTGCGAAAGAAAGAAAGAAAGAAAAGAAAGAAAGGAAGGAAGGAAGGAAGGAAGGACGGAAGGAAGGAAGGAAGGAAGGAAGGAAGGAAGGAAGGAAGGAAGGAAGGAAGGAAGGAAGGAGGGAGGGAGGGAGGGGAAAGAAGGAGAAAGAAATTTTAACTTTTGGTAATATTCTGCCTTCCCATAATACATAGGAAATCAAGCAGGATTAATTTGGCAAACATATTTTACATATACTACCTGCTTAGATGCACAATTTTTTTTTTTCCTGAGAAAGCTCATCAACATCAATTTACAAGTATAAGAATTGTAATAATTATGAATTTGGTCAGCTTTTTGGAGGTCCTTAGCTATAAAACAGATCATGTATAAATGTATTTTGGATACTTTCTGAGATTATAGATATTATGAGAAATAACTAATAATAATCTCCCTAACCCCAAAATAAATAAAATATGGGGTTAGTTTGGATCTGAAAGAAGTTGAAAAGCTGAAGAAGGTATTCAGTAACAAACAAACAAAAGATTGCAGAAGAATAGATTGAGATGCAAGAAATCAGATCAAATAAAATAACTAATATGTATGTAAATGGAAAGATGAAAATTATAATTAATTTCTTGACCAGAGAAGTTTATATTTAAAATACATCATAATAGCAATATACACATTGGGAAATAGGTAATTAAAATAGGAATGTTTAAATGTTCTGCATTTAGAGAATATAAAATATATTATTATGGAGTCAATCCTCTGAAAATGTCCAAAATATTATGCAATATATCAATTCTAATTACATTTATTTTGAAGAACTTGATATCATTTTTTGAATAATTAAAATGGAAAATTGTCAATAAATAACAAAGTCTACCTGGAAAAAGAAGAGCAAAATAAGACCAATAATCCAATTTCAAATAAGTTTGAAGAGAAATTTCTTGAATAAATTAAACTTGTAAAAAAGGATATAAGGCACATACACTGCTGGACTTGAGAATATTCTATAGAATCATTTCTTTTAATGCTCCTTTGGCATAATAATAGAAAAATTTGACTAAGAGAACAAATTAGAAGGCTTATAAATAGATCCAAGCTCAAATAGGTACTATATGACTAAAGTGAGGATTTCTTGGGATGCTGAAACAACCATTCAATAAATGCAATTCAAAAAACTGACTTTGTGCTTAAATTAAATATAAAACTTGATATTTATGTAAATCAAAATTTTATGTACATAAAAATGACTACACATGCAAAGGAGAAAAAAATTATGTCACAGTGGAAAGTGTAAACTCAGAAACAGGAATAAAGATGTATAAGAAAAGGCAATATTAATGCTAAATGAATTAAGCCAACCTCCCAAACCAAAGGCTGAATGTTTTCTCTGATATACAGATGCTAATTTCACCAATGGGGGGGTCTATGGAAGAATAGAGTTAATTTGGATTACATAGGTGAGAGTGAAAAAGATGGGACGGGTATGGGGGTAGGAAGGATAGTAGAATGGATTGGACATATTACCCTATGTACATATATGACTAAATGACCAGTGTAATTCTACATCACATACAACCAGAAGAATGGAAATTATACTCCATTTATATATGATATGTCAAAATACATTCTACTGTCATGTATAACTAATTAGAACTAAAAAAATTGAAGTTTTAAACCAAAGGGAGCCCTTCCTGTCCCCAAAAAAGAAAGAAAAGGAGATACTAAAACCTTATAGAACAAAAATAATCAAAAATATTTATATTTTTCTGTATAGGAAAAATATTCCTATACAGAATGATAATGATAAGTCTAAGGCAATACACAGTACAGCAGTATCTGTAGCTTGAAAACAAGTAAAAGCAACAGAAATAGATGCATTTTGTACAGAATTTATGTATTTGAAACATGCAAAAAATTAAAATAATTTTAAAGTTCAGGATAACATTTATCTCTTTGCTGAGATAAAAGTAATTTGTAATAATTATAATAATAATTATTGTAATAATTAAATAATTATGTGTAAGAGTTTGGTAGTGTTCATGTGTTTGAATTGGAAAGTGGTTTTACAGATATTCATTCTATCATGTGTTATTTTAAATGTACCGATATATTGAAGGAATTGTTACATATATATTAAATATTTGATTTAAAAAATAAAAGAATTATGACTGTAGAAATCTGTGGAATCAAGAAATTAGTGTTTTATTTTAACTTTAATTCTTAAACATAAATATTTCACACTGTTTGACATGTCAAGTGCATGGTTAAAACACTGAAATATAGCATGTATAATAAAGTGTTACACTTTAAAATCTAAAAAAAAATCTAAAAATACATTATCTGATAATGTAAGTGATGTTTTATATGTATAATTTCTATTCCATATTCTTCTACATTTTACTATCTCATTTTTTCCCTCACCAATATGCTATAATAATAAGACTCTTGAGTACTGTCATGATGCAAGGCCATTTAGTGAATCTCTTCTGGAAAACACACTGCTCTCATGAACTTATTCAAGGACAAAATTTCAAACCACATTTTAACTTCATTGTGATATATGACAATTTCATATGTGAAGCTTTGCTATCTCATTCTATTATTGATTCAGCTTTCTGTTACTCATGGTGCCACATTTCCTCTGTATTTGGTCATTCTTGAACCAGCGCTCATTCTTTTATCTTTGGGGAAAAGACCTCCCTTAAGCATGATTTTCCTATGTAATATCTTGTGCCATTGTTGAATAGTATCTCCAATACAGTAACCCACTTATTATACTCTTGAAAGATATTTTTTAGACCTAATATTGTGAATTTGAACTGCAAACTTGCATGAGATCTAGTTTGTACTCGTAATTTATCAAGGGACAATATTTGTCCCTCCCCACAGAGCCAAATTCAACTTAGGAAATTTTCTTTATTTTAGTCTGAGGCATAGGTTTATTTCTATTTCTTTCTTTCACTAAGCATAGAAATAGTTTTCTGCAGGCTCCTCTTATGCTCCTGCTTAGTGTGACATGCATAGATTTTTCTCATCTCCTGTGCTTACCAGGTGGCAGTTGAAGCTGAAGTCACTCAGGATTTGGAAACTTCCCTGAAACAAGTCGACCTGACTTTTTTCTTAACTCTCAGGATTAAAATTTCATTTTGCATTCAGTTTCTGAGGATTCTTTAACTTTTGCCAGCTCATGTATGCATACATAATTTCATTCAGCATATTTAGTTGTTTGAGTGTGAGATTATCAGTTTGGATATCTAAATTCACATAATTCTAGAAATAGAAATGTGAAGCTTGGATTGGTGATAACAGATTCATGGATAATTATAAATTTCCACAGTAATATCACTGTTTTCTCCTTTGGTATGCATAGTCATTTTTAATAATCCCTTACAAAGGAAGAGCACAGATGTTACAAGCCTTTGTAGAATTTCAGTACCCATAAAAAGAACACAGGGACCAATGTGTGTATTAACAACAACAAATATTTGAATTTTATACTACTTAAGGAGAAAGCAAAGAAACTAGGAATGACTAAACTTATAATTGCTACCCTTGAGATACTTTCTTTTCATCTGTTTTGCTTTAATTGACCAAAATGTCACTAATTTTTCCTTCTTTGGTTACTTTAATCATCTATAACTGTGACAAAATGACATCCATAATGATAGACTGCTAAAGAATATCCAACTAGTTGCTTTGTGTATCATAACAAAACTGAATTTCTACATTACAATTTGTTTAGTGATTGACATAAAAATATCAATAGTGGTGGATATTCATTTTCTGATATGAAAGTTAAAATAATAAAAGAAATGAAGATCTGCAATTTTATAGTTTCCTAAGTGAAAAAGCAAATAACAAACAAATACATAATAATAATAATAATTATTATTATTACTTAAAAAAATAAAAAGCTGAAGTATTCAAGCAAGGAGTATTATGTTTGCAAAAATTTTATCTGTCTTTTTGGAATTGGTATGGATTAGCTTTTGACAATAAAGCTTAACACTGTTCAGTTACTTTCCACATATTCCACTTAGCATAATGAATCTTAAACGTAAACATTTTCATAATTAACATAGTGGGTTCTATTTTGAAGCTTGTATCTGGTGAACTCTTGATTGGGAAATATCCTTCTCTAATGTGAGGAATGTGTTCTAGAAATCTTCATCTTGCCCTCCAGTCCCACCCTCCACTGTTCCCATCATGCTTACTTCCTCAGGAACTAGGCCATATGCATTAGATCAATGAGTCTCCTTGCTTTTTGGATTTGAGGGGCCTCTGATCAATGAGAGTCCTGGGAAGGGATGGTAGGAAGGAAGAAGTTGAGGTTGGGGAGTTCATTTCCCTAAATCATTCTAGGAAGGTTGGCTTTAGGCTGCACAATAACTCTACCAACTTGGGGTCCCACAGGTCCATGATTTCTGTTTCCAATAATTTTTTTTTTCTCTCTCTCTAAACATGCAGAAAGAATGGCAGTAGTCTAGGCACTACTCCATTTGGTTTTCTTTTACTCTGCCCACACTTTATAAATTGGCCCCTTCATTAAACTCTAAATTTATGACAGTGAAATATTTTCTTTTGTGGGGGTGGTCATTTTGGTGCTGGTAGTGGTGGTAGTGGTAGTTATTTTTCTGAACCATGCATAAAGAATGTGTAGTGCTATATAATTTCCATAGAATTAAAAAAGTGATCGCATGAGAATTTTCCCTTCCCTTTCTTCTTCCCCTTCCGCCATCTCCTTCTGTTTCCTTTTCTGTCCATTCCCCTCCATCTCTCTCCCTCTCTTTCTTTGCTTTATAAAGATATGTACTTGAGCTGGGCACAGTGGTGCATACCTGTAATCCCAGAAGCTCAAGTGACTGATGCAAAAGGATCAGAGGTTTGAAGTCAACTCCAGAAATTTAGAAAGACTGTGAGCAACTTAGTGAGAAACAGTCTCAAAATAGAAAATAAAAAGAGCAAAAGAGCTGGGGATGTGGCTCAGTGGCTAAATACCCTTGGGTTTTATCCCTGGCATCAAAAAAAAAAAAAAAAGATATGTACTTGATATTTTTTTGATGTGAGGCGGGACAGAGAAATATTTGATAAATTTTCAGAGAATTCCTGTTTGAATTTGTCCTCTAATATGAGAAAAATCATACAGAGAAATATAGAAGCACACACATACATATACACTCATATACACAATATGTTCCAAACAGAAAGTACAGGACATTTCAATATTTGAAGGCACTTAGAGAAAAGGAAATATAAATAATCTAGTGGGGGAAAACTACAATTTTGAATTTTGCCTATTTTTTTATGAAGCACAAAGGAAATAAAGAGTCAGAACTAAAGATGATCAAAAGGGAATGATCTTGAAACCAGAGAACCTGGATTCAAATGAAGTCCCTGACATTTAGTAACTGTGCCTATTGACAAAACTGGGTGCCTTAGTTTCCTTGGTTCTCTGAAATGGAAATAATACCACATTTACAAGGAAAGCCTCTTTCTAAGCATGAGAAAGTGTTTGTTATATAAACAAAAGGAATGAAGCATGTGTGATCTTAACATGGAGATCAGTTTTATTTGAAGAATATAAACCTTTTAGGGCTTAATTGTGAAACAAGTGTTTTAAGATTTAAAAATATTTTAAAAGTTGCTTGAGACTGATGGGGTAAATGAATCAGAAGAAAACTTGTAAAAATATTTTCCATTTAGGAGATTGTTACAAATTGATGTTGATTGATGCTGAAAATGAGGAATGGATGTTTTATATTTAGAAGACAAATTATATTATCTGACAAATGGCTAGCCATGGAAAAGTAAGAGAGGTAAACAGAAGCATAATGTGTGCTTAAGAATTTTTAGTAGAGACTGGCATGATAAACTAGGTGAGGAATATGAGAGTAATAGTTCCCAAACTTCAACTGCCTTATTTCATTTAAATTTATGGAATTAAGAATTTATTACCCTATAAGTAAATTGTATATTTTCAAGAGGTTGATAATATCATTGACAATATTATAGAATAAATTTTTAAAAGCTAAACCAATTGTAAATATAGGATTCTAAAATGTGGATATATAAAAAATACATTAGTGAGTAAAAAGAGATATTTTAGGCAATCCCTGTTTTAAGCTATAAGTAAGTTTTCTTTTTAAAATGATTTTCTTTGCCTGTACTCTCAAATTTTCATGTTCTTTGTTCATAGTAATGACAAGTAGAAATGTCATAGTTAGAAAATCACAATTTTGACAAGTCAGGTTAAAAATGCAAAGAACGATTAATTTTAATGAAACTTATGAATATGGCATTACCTTTAAAAATAAAACTAAATCAATGTTCCAGATGTAAAGGTAAGAAAGAGTATTAATATTTAGCTTTGATTAATGTTCCCACCTCCAGGTAGCAGCAAAGGATTTTCTTGAAGCTCTATTCAGATATTCTCTTTGCTTTTACATACTTTGACATAATCTACCTTTTTTTTTTTTTTTTTCCCAGTTCTGGTCAAGGTTCTCCTTTCATTTTTATCAAATTGGCATTTCTTCAAATGAAGATGAGTCTCATTGGATTGTTTTATCAAATGCTTCTTCTGATTATAGGACATTGTCATTTACTTAAAATTATGTGTAAGTACATTATTCCTTGGAGAAAGTTTATTTCATACACATACACACACACAAAAGCATACATTTATATGTTTTTATATGCATCTTTAAATATATCTTAAAATATTGAGTAAAGGTTTAATAGTCAGTTCTTTCACTTGTAACAAAAATATTAAAAAGTGTATTTTAAGTGTATTTTAAATAAAATTAGGCATGAGGAGAGAGGAAAAAATTAAATTACCAGAAATGATAAATTCACAAGATAAAAATGTAAAGCCTGGAGTGGAGAGAACTGCATTAATTCCAAGAAAGTTAATAAGTTGAAGAATAAATTCCCAAGGAAATTATACTACAATGTGAAAAGGGATTTCTAATGTGTGTTTAAGTTTCTCAAGTTTAAAGAAAATAATTACATCTATGTAAATACAGAAGATTGTGTAAAAATGAAATCTCTGTATAAATAACATGAATGTCTGAAAAATAAAGTAAAATGGAAAGCAATTATTGAGATAAAAACATATCTATATATTAAATAAACTTTATAGTGGTTTCATTTAAGTGAACTTCAACACAAATTTCACAGGTGTTCCAGAAGTAAACAATACCAAAAATCATAAAGGCAATATTCAAGTGGACTTATCTGGAACTGTCCTTAAATAAAGAAATATAAGAGTCTTTAACTTGAAACAACATTGAAGGGAAAATCACTATACAGAAATAAAACTAACTAAGATTTACATAAATTTCTAAAGTTAAGTTAATGAGAAAATATTAAATGAAATTAGAAAAAATTTATAATATATTAATAAAGCTTCTCACATGAAAACTAGTTTACAACAGAAAATAAAATACATAATTAGGCTCATATAGAAAATACATTATCATTTAAGAGATCTAAATCATACATAAAAATTTTAGCAGACCAATACAAATGTATTTCTCCTCTGAAACAGTGGCTCAAATTATATATCAGTAAAAATACACATGATTCAAAAAAGACACATTGAATAAATAACACATCTAATAAATAAAATAATAGATCTAATTAATTTTAAATAATTATAACCAATTTAGAAGTGAATTAGAAAAGTGAAAATACTCCACAAAATGAAAATCCTTCACAAACAAGATCAAAGGTTACATTTTGAAAGAAATTAAGACATGTTAAGTTATCTACGAAAGGACAGACATATTAAAAATCATTGCCAAGTGCTGTAGCACTCCTGTAATCCCAGCAGTTTGGGAGGCTGAGGCTAAAGGATTGCAAATTCAAAGCCAGCCTCAGCAAAAATCAGGTGCTAAGCAACTCAGTAAGACTCTGTCTCTAAATAAAATACAAAATAGAGCTGGGGATGTGGCTCAGTGGTTCAGTGCCCCTGAGTTCAATCCCCGCAAAAATCTTTGCAAAACAGAATTAAGATTAAAAAAATAAAAAAATCATTATGGGAAAAATGTATATTGATGTACATGCATTTAAGTAAAATATAGGAGAAATAAGATACATAGAACACATTTTAAGCAAAACACTAACATTTGAGTATGTTATTATATATTATAACATATAAATATCAGTAATTTTTGATAAATTTTAAATCATTATTAAGACAGAGAAAATGAGATTGGTTGAGAAGCTATAACTGACCTATATTAATCTTAAATAGAGCATCTTCAGAAACAAAATCTAACAAAAAAAGATTTTTTATATGATAAACAGATGATATAATATCAATATCCTTCATAATGTGTCTTGATTTTATTTTTAATCGAATTCATTATTTAGAACATGAAAATATAAAACTTGTATGTGTGAAGTTTTTAAAATTGTGCTTGAATGACTTAATGTGATGCATCCTCTTAAATTTTTTTACAAGCTTGATACTTTATTGTTAACTATAGACACACTATTACACAACAGATCTGCAGAATTTGTCATCTAATATAACTGAAACTTTGTGCCCATTGAAGAGAACTTCTCCATTTCTGCTTATTCTCAATATCTAGAAAATAGCCTTATTTTGCTTCTCCGAATTTACTGTTTCTTATGTGATCTTCTTTGACAAGCTGATTCCATTTAGCATAATATCAATTCATGACATTGAATATTGCAGAACCTCCTTCTTTCTGAGGTTGAATAAGATTCCAGTGTATGTATATGTATCATGCTATTTTAAAAACTCATTCATCCATCTGGCCATTTAAGTTGTTCCCATATCTTGCAATTGTAAATAATGCTACAACATACATGAAAGTTCCCTGACTTCAAAATTTTTGCATATGTGCCCAGAAGTGAGACTATTAGATCATAATTTAATTTTTTGATGAAGCTCCATTCTTATTTCCATAGAAGTTATACCATTTTATACTCATACAAATAGAATACAAGTGTTCCAGTTTTTCTGCATTGTTATTAGTACTTATCATGCTTTCTTATTATAATAATTACTATCCTCACAAATATGATATTTCATTGTAGTTTTGATGTTTATCTCCTTGCTGATTATGATGTTGAAACATCTTTTCACATAAATTATAGTAACTTGTATTCCATCTTTGGAGGAATATTGATTCAAGTTCTTTTCCTATTTTTAAACTGGGTTATTTGTTTTTTTGCTATTGAGTTACAGGATTTCCTTCTATATTGTTGCATAGTAAACCTTTGCCCTGATGCATTTTTTACAAACATTTCTCACATTCTGTTGACTTTATTTTTGCTGTTGTTTTCTTTGCTATGGAAAAGACTTTTACTCTGATATAGGCCCACTTTTTTTTTTTTTTTTTTTTTTGCTCTTGTTGGTGTAGGTGCTGTGTCCAAGAAATCTGCTTAGACCAATGTCATCAATCTTTCTTCCTATATTCTATTCTGGACATTTTACAGTTTCAGGTCTTATGCTCAAGTCTTTAATCTATTTAGAATTTTTTTTTGCACATGATATATGATGAAACTCCATTTTTTAATATTGCCTGTGAATAAAACATTATATGTTGAAGAAGATATCTTCTGAACAGTTTGGTTTTTTTACACCCTTGTTGAAGATCAGTTGTTGGTATATGTGTGGATTGCTTTCTGGGATCTCTGCTCCATTGGTTTATATTTATGCCTTTATGTTGGTATATAATCTCACTATTATAGATTTGTAATGTATTTTTAAAACAGAAAATGTGATATCTCAATCTTTTATCTCAATATTGCTTTGTCTATGTTGGTTCTTGTGTGGTTCTATAGGAACTTTAGAAATAATATTTCTGTAAAAAATTCCATTGGGATTTAGATAAGACTGCATTGAATCTGTAGATCACTTAGAGTGGTGTAGGCATTTACAAATGTCACAACATATAATTCATCAATGCAGATGTGTTTCCATTTATTTGCATTTCTTCGGTTTCTTTCATAGTGTTTTGCAGTTTTCTGTTTAGAAAACTTTAGCATCCTTAAATTTATTCCCTGCTATTTTGAACATTTTAAAGATACTGTTAATGGAATTGTATTCTCAATTTATTTTTAAACAGTTAAATTTTCATGTGTAGAAATATATCTCACATTTGTATGTTTGTTTTTGTTGTTGTTCTGTCTAACAGGGGTATGTGTGTTTGTGTGTGTGTGTGTGTGTGATATTAGGGTTTTCTACTCCGAAGATCATGTATTCTGCATGATTCTCTTATTTTCCAATTTGGATACTATTTATTTATTTATTTTCCTTTCTCTTTGCTCAGGCTAAAATTTCTAGTACTATGTTGAACAAAAGTGTTATGGAGTGAAGGAATGATTAAGGACGAAAGGAAAACAAGAGTCATTGAAAAAAAGAAAATGATATGTTCCAAAAGATTTTTTTAAAAAATAGTTATGTACCTAACTTCATAGGATAAAACTAGATTAGCAGAAACTGACATAAATAAGAACATAAACTGAGTCATATAAAATGATTTTTATTTTAATATATATTTTAGACATTTAAAAGAATGAAATTAGTTAAGTAAATAGAATCTGTCAATTTTATCATAAAAGTGAAGTAATTAGATAAAGATTATACAAGAACAGAATAAGAGAGAAAAAATGTTAGCTAGATATTACATTGTCTTTTAAACTTAGTCTTGTGGGTTTGATAGCATCATTTTTGTTTGATTTTATTGAATGAGGTAATTATTAAAGTCAGCTGATATTCAAGAGGAAGCATATACCTCTCAAAGGTAGTAAACCAATGTCATAAAATACCAGAGAAGAATTACTGCAACGGGAATGTATTGCTTTAGATATTTTCTGATTTTCAGCATATTTATGATATTTTACATTTTTGGAAATCTTTTATTTAATTCATTGGAATGCAATCTACAGATGTGTGTAATATGGGTGTGGGTGGTACATGATGCTACAAAACTACTTTGATTTATTTCTCTAAAGCCATTTCAGCTTACCTTGGATATGAAATATAAATGATAAATTACTAAATTGATTATTTAAGTATTAAAAGACTAAGATTCACAATGTTAATTTAATATCTTGTAATCTCTGAAACTAATAAATTACATAGACTACATTTTTTTTCAATTCATTATATTTTTTAGATAAAATTGTTTAGAGGAAAAGAAAGTCAACATGATATCATTTGTTAGGAAAAGAAATGAAAATATAAATATCCAATCTGAACAAAAATAAAAAATGAAATTCAAGCAATAACTTACCAAACGTATAGGTTTATGAATTTAAGATTTAACACGTTTTACTGCTTTGTTATTATATTTGTTGCAGATATTAGCTTGAGTCAACTATGGCTTTATTTAAAACCACAGCCACAATATTAATATCCCCAAGGAAGAATATTAGTCATAATATTGATATTTTATCTTGCAACATAGCTCACCATCATGTGTATGTTCCATTTGTTTTCTAAGTTATATTAATTGCTCTATTTATTGTGGGGAAAGGTTGCCATTATAAAGTACTTTGGTGACCTAACAGTTCGTATAGTTTTTCTGATAAGGCTATTTAGCTACAAATTAAAATGTAATATGCTGCAATTTTTCAGTGAATCAAGAGGTTCCATAGATTTTTATAAGTAACTATAAGTAAGTTTATCCTATGTGCAGATGTCTACAAGTCTTCCAATCATGAAGGTTTAATAAAATCTTATAAAATTTTGGGAGTAGTTTTTAAATTATAGATTTACAGTATGTTTCATACTTGTATTCAGGAAAGTTATAAATACATCTATGTCCATTTTATACAACTTAGATAAAGCAATCTAAAATACTAAAACATAAAAATCAAGAGCAATAATTTATAATAATAATTATTTAGGTATAAATTTTTGTTGTTTTTTAAAATTAGTATGTTCACCACTTATATAGTAAGTCTTATGCAACTAGTCCTCCAAATGTGATGCAGCAACCAGCAACATCAGCACCAATAGGGAAAATGTTAGTAATTCAAATTCTCAGTCTCCACCCTAGACTTACTTATTTAGAATCTATAAAGGTTCAACCTTAGGAAGGTGTAGTTTTACAAGCCTTCATGGTGATTTGGTGCCTGTTAAATTCTGAAAACAGTTTCCACTAGCTGTGTTGGAATTAATTTAAATTAGCTCTGGTATAAAACTGAGATCAGATTGTTTTTCCTGTCAATGTAAGGAGTTGGTGTGTCTTCTGTTCTTTCAGAGAATTTGAGAATTTAATAATGCAATGAAACCTCATGTCCTGAGTCGAGCAAAGACAACAGAATCCCAGGATGCAATAATGCCAGGTGCTGTTTCAAAACAATTATTTCCCCCAAAATAAGTACTCTTAGGATATATTTCCAGTCAAGATAACTATAGCTACACAAATTATTCATAAGTAATCTATGAACATTTGCTTAAGTAACCTTAGCAATCTCAGTTCTCTCAAAATCAAGATTCATTTAACTTTGAGTGGTTCTGAAAATATAAACAACAAAACTCACGAAGTTGGACCTACAAACAGGGAAAAGCATTTCAAACATGCCAGATACACATGGCTTGTCAATAGATCCTCATGGATTTGGATTTTTTTTTCAGCTTGTAGAAACTTTTATTGTCCCTTTGCTTTCAGGTTTCTTACTCTTCCTGTCACTCTGTGATACTAGTTTAGTTTTCTCTACAGTCCTTGAAAGCACAAATGCAAAGTATAGACAAAACCATTTCCTGCACTCTAGGCACTCACAATAGAAATCTTTGTGTATCTAACATAGGTCATACAAAAACATACTTTAACATCAAGTATAAAATTCTCCAAATGAATTTGAAACCTTATTTTGTCAATTAGTATGGATCCAAGACTTCCTTTTTTAATTCAAATTTATGAAGACCCAATCGCTACATTTAACACAATTAGTCCATAGCATTTATGATACTTCATGAGGTCTTTTCTGTTTTCCTTAAATTTAATTTCTTAATCATTTAGTAATATTCTTTATCATATCTTGGCTAGCAGGTTCTAGAAATGACATGCAGACCTGTACATTTTTTATTTTTGCTTAGCTCTGTTTGACTTTCTGACAGTCTCTACCTTCCTCTTATTTACTGGCTTTTGTTAAAATCCATTCATATCCTCCAAAGAGTCATTTCCTATCTTCTTTTCTTTAACGAAAATATAAAAGTGAATTAAGTGAATATGATAAACTGTGTGTAGCCTTTCTGTATGGCCAGAGAAAGTAAAAGACTCATTTGAGACTTTATTCTCTCTGACACAAAGTTCATTATTCTTATTTCAAAGATGTTCATATGAGATGCTCAGAATTTCTGTCTCATGACTCCTGGGATTCTAAACAAGGTAAGGAAATAGACTGGCATGTTTACATTTTAATCTAAAAGTTATCTTGCCGTAATAGGGTTTTCTTTTAAGATATTAAAATGCATTGAGAAGCATGCCTGCAGAGACCACATTGTGCACAGAATGAGCCAAATCATCCCATTACATTCAATTATGTATAGTAAGAAAGATAAACATAACAAATGAGCCTGTGGAATATGGAAACGGTTTCAAGGGGCAAAAATAGGAATGAGAAAACTGCTGAATGACAAGAAAGCACTTCGTAAAAGATTAAAATGATATGTCTCTCAGACATTAATCAAGTTGTAAAAATGCTATTATTCAAAGAGTAATATTAATAGAGAAGGAACCAACCTTCAGCTTTCTTCAAGTGAGATACTCTTTCCTTGTTAGCATTTAAAAATCATTTTTATAACCTTAAGTGTCATATTACTTAATGACTTTTCTTCTGTGTAGTATTTTTTAACCCAGTAATGATTAGTTTTATTAGTCTTAGTACAAATTAAATAATATATATTTAATGCAAAAGCAATAAAAATAAGAAAAAGAAAATGCTATGAAGAATTTCACTTGTAGTTACCTTAAAAACATATTGTGATATTGTGGTCATTTTAGCTAAAGAATAGACAATGTCCCTTGATCAGTCATCAATCATTATATAGTCTTGTTCTCCACTGTAGGGTCAATGAAGCATGTCCTTGAAAGTTCTGTTTGTGTCCTTTGACCTGTAGGTGTGTTAGTCCCCACGAATTCCAAAATATTGGGACTTTAGTTCAGATTTTTGTTGATAATGATAATATGCTTAACACATCATATAAATTCATTTGTATTAATTTTGCCCCTGAACGACCACATTATAGTACATTTATAGCCAATGCTCCTTTAGTTTTCATATTTTATTTCTTAAGAAAATAAATGACTTTTGAGCTGGGCCTGGTGGCACATGACTATAATTCCAGAAACTCAAGAGGCTGAGGCAGGAGGACTGGAAGTCATTTCTTATCTTCTTTTCTTTAACTAAAATGTAAAAGTGAATTAAGTGAAATTAATGGGGCCACTTAGCGAGGCCACTAAGCAATTTTGCAGGACCCCATTTCAAAAATTAGAAAAAAATAAATAAAAAGAGCTGGGGATGTGGCTCAGTAGTAAAGTGCCCCTGGGTTAAATCTTTAATACCCCGCCCCCAAAAGGAGATGGTTGTTTTTAAATTTCAGTGGTCATTTCTGTGAAATTCCAAAGTTCCTGTCTCCCAAGTTAGCTCTTATTATTTTCTTCAATACCATATTTTTCAGTTTCCTTTATAAATAATTGGTTTGCAATCAAGTATGTATTAAAACTTTTTGAATACTTTTTGTACTTGCTGCCATTTTTTCCCTTTATTATTTCTAGAATTTCTAGTATATTTAAGGTAGCAACTTTAAATTAGTAAGACTATCATGTTCTCATTGTTTTATTTTCTTTTTCCATTAAGATATTCTCAGTCCTTTTTCAATGCTTTTCTTATACAGCTCTTTCTTCATAGCTAAATTTGAAACCACAGAGCATAGCCACATGCCTAATGTTAGGCCTGAGACTTCTTAACATATCCTCTTATTTTACCTGCAGTCACCACTACCACATTGCTTAGGTAACCCCATTAACATACTGTGTTTGTTATCTCCTGTGTTACCCTTTTACTCTTTCTATAGTCATCAAGTCTTTTGTTGTTCATGACTAAGTGATTTTTTTACCATTTCCATGGCAGCCTTCATACTATGCCCATCTTCTCTTTCTCATACAAAGACATTTTCAGTTTCAGTCTGTCTCAGATCTTTAGAGATAAAGGTTTTATTCTCGCTGCTTTATACCCTTATGTACACAATGTCAACACTTTTTTCCTTATTTGAAAAGATCCATTCCTCTCATTTCAGCTCTAGAAATGATTTCTCCAATAGAAAATGAGGCACATGTAAGAACTACATATGTGATTTATGATTTTAAATTGCAACTGAAAAATAAAAATGAACAGGTAACGTTTAGTTTCATAATTTATTTATCCAATATATCAAAATATTACCCAACATACCAAACACTATCAATTCTAACTATATTGTTCTCAAATTGAGGAAAGGGGCTAGCAGATCATATGTTAGGCAAAGCTGCTCTAATATATGGAATTCTCAATATCTTTCCTCATGAAATCTATTTCACCATGCTTATTCCTGATTTTTAAATTTCTCACAACAGTGTTCATATAAATATTTTAAAAGTACAAGAAAGTATAACTAAAGAAATAGCTAAATGTAACATTTGCTTGAATTCTGTCCCACTATTTCTAATCGACTGTTTTGAGTCTTCATGTTCTCAGTTTATTTTTATCCAAAATATGTATACACCATTAAAAAATTAGTGCTACCCCAGGACGCATAATAAACCCATGAAACCCTGTCTTAAATCCATTTTACTCCTGAGTCACAATCACTAGGCTGAGCTCCCCTCGATTCTTGCAGTTGCTTCTTCTCACATCTATCTTAAATAGTATATGCTAATTTGTATAAAATATTCATTTCATCTGTTACCTATTGATTTATAAGCACAATAAATGAAAATGCTGCTGCTATTTTTTTTTTTTTTTTAGGTGGGGGGTTGTTCTTACTATAGTGCATGTACTGACCTTGAAACTCCTGATTCAAAAGAGTCTCTCACCTCAGGCTCCCAAGTGTCTGTGATTACAGGCACATGCCAAACATGCCCAGCTGAGGTTGCATTTTTAACACCTTCCTCTTCCACTTCCACACTTTCAAATTTTCTCCCTTTCCTCCTAATTGCTCAAATTTCTGTTATATTTATTTTGCAGAGTTTAGTCGTATCAATACCTTACTTAGACCATGTAACTATTGTTTGTAAGTGAACAAGTGCTGTTTATTTATATTTTTTGTGGACATCTTATTTATCATTTCCAGCATAACCATTTACTCAGTTTTCCTGAACCAAACTGATGAGGAGAGTGGAAAAAGTTTGGTTAACAAAAAATACAGAAAGCAGACTGTGTGGTTCAGTCAACCTGTGATGGATGAGAACGAACAATGAGCAGGCTCTGTGTGTTTATTTTCTAGGGTTTTTACACCAAAGGGATTCATTGTGATAAAATTACTTCTGCTATCATGTATAACTAATTAAACAAATTAAAAACATAGAAAAATTTTTTAAAAAAAGAAGAACCGGGGCAACAAGTTTTGAATGGCTCAATTACAGTCATCAGCTTGTGCCCACAATTCGCCAACACAGGGGTGGCTGGTGCCTGAACCTTAGATCATGAACTGATAAATTCTGTGGCAACCACAGAATTTCCTCTGAACAGGGCGTCACTATACAAATGAATGGTTTTCTTGGTGCCTTTGCACCAAGATATTCCCAAGGGAGGTGTCAGCCTCCGTACCTAAGCAGCTCAAAGCAATGATTCATTCATTCACCACTCCCAACACTTACTGTTTCCTCTAGAAGAAATATTAGCACATTTTTTGTTTTAATTTTTTATTCATATTTGAGAATTTTTTTCCAGTTCCAGAACCATATTATCTTTACTTGATGTGGCAAAATGAATCAGATAATATAAGTATTCCTTTTATTTTGTTGGAGATATTTATTTTCCTGGAGCATTCTCTCCGGTTGCTTCAATATGGATTGGATAATCTCAAAACCAACTACACAGAACTTAGTTGAAGTGTTTTAAATCTCTATCTTGTGTTGAGTCTAAATCATTAAATAGTTTATGGACACCGTGTGGACACTATATTAATTTACTATATTGTTTTGAAAAGGGACATTCTCCAGTTAGTATTCCAAACATGAGTGTTTTGGTGATACATTGCTTTTTTTTTTCAAGGACATTGGACACTTTTACCAATTAGTCCAAGAAGGGAATAAACACTGGAGAATGTAACCCTAAAACCATTCTGAACTATGTAAAAAAAAAAATGGTGATTTTCTTTTGAGAACTTACCTATTGAAAATATTTTTTTTCAAAATAAGGCATTGTAAAATGCAATAGGCATATACCAAAGATAATGAATGGATTCTGGTCATCACCCAGTATCCATTGTCAAAATGTGTCAGATTACAATGCTTATCTTCCGGATGAGAGGAGGTAAATCAAGAGGAAAGCCTAGCGTGGTGGTGCACGCCTATAGTCACAGCACTTTGGGAGGCTGGGACAGGAGAATCAAGGTTCAAAGCCAGCCTCAGCAACTGGCAAGGTGCTAAGCAACTCAATGAGATCCTGTCGCTAAATAAAACACGAAATAGGGCTGGGGATGTGATACAAAGTAGGGCTGGGGACGTGGCTCAGTGTTGGAGTGCCCCTTGAGTTCAATCTCCAGAACAACAACAAAAAAGTAGAGTAAAGCTAGCTGTGTAGATAGGGTCAGGAGGCAACATTTTATCTGATGGAAGGGAGACACTTGGTGGCTTTTCATATTTCCATTTTTCTCCTGTTCCATTTGAGGAATAAATAAAAATGAAAATAAAACAAACAAAAAAACAAACAAAAACCCTACATTTATTGAAATCTCTCCTCAGTCCTGGCAGTCTAAATATCCAGTGGCTCCAGAATCATCCTAACTTTACCTTTCTCATGGATAATCAAATAACACTAGGTTACTCTAAATGGCACATGGGACTGGAAATGTATACCCAAATATCAGAACTTATATACAGGGCTTTTTTTGTTTTTTTTGGTTTTTTTTTGAGATGAGTCAGCTAATACCTTTCCTAGTAAGTATAAATGCAGTTGCAGTTGTTCTGGCAGATGAGTTGGAGAAGTGGTCTTCAAACTTCACTTCTTAGCATGCAGATTTATTTTTTTCTCCTAACTTCAATAAATTTTACTTAATCTTATTATTTCTTAATGTCTGTGAGTCTAGAAACCCGCTCGCCTTGCTTTTGTAGAAAATAGTGCTCTGTCCTCTACTTTGGGTAGGGGAGACAGATGGTTTCCTGCCTGATTAGTTTGCAGAGAGAGATGAGAGTCTAAATAATTTTTGCATTTTATTTTCAACAAAATCTCCTGCTTTTGTTGGTATTTTACACAATTCAACTATCAGATAATACTGTTTCATGACATTTTCAAAATATATTTGATTTTAGTTGGCATTCTTCTACATGGCACATTCTCCTACTGGCATACACACTTCAATATCCCCTACTCTGACAGCATTAGGATTTATTTACCTGAATTTCACCTTCAAAATTGTGTTGACTTTTCTCATCTTCAATACTCACTTAGTATGCTTTGTACATTTCATCTTTATCTATTTATACAATTTTATCCTATTATTGTGACATCATATGAACTTTTCAAGAAAACAGAGATGAATTATTTCAATCCTTCATGTTTAACCAAGAGTTTTAGTTTTCTCAATTTTAAGATGACAACTGCTTATTTAGATTGGGAAAATTCTAGATGATACTAAATGAGTAATGTGTGCAAATTTCTTAATTCTGTTTTGTCATGCAGTCTAAAACATCCTTTCCTAAGTTTTGATATATATATATACAATGTGGTAAATTGGACTGAAACTTATTTTCTTGTCAGGGACCATATCCCCTCTCTATTTTGTTTGTAATAATTTTACAGATACTCATTATAGCTGAATATAAATAGAAAATAATAAACAAGTAGTCATTGAAAGTATTTGTACTAGAAGTTCAAAATTGTCAAGTTATCAAGAGAGTGTAACTTCTTTCTGCACAGATATAAAAAAGAATCATTTATCTATATAGTAAAATAAAATTCTTTGGTCTTATTTAAGTATAAAATCTAGTCCCCAAAAATAATATTTTAACCAACTGTTATACAGTTCATTTGAAATTCATTAATTTGGCAAACTAAGCAAAAACATTAAAATCAGAAAATGCCTTGAATATTTTAACAGCTTTCTTCTAAAAGAAAAAATGAAAATGCATGTGTGCATATGTTTAATTTAGGTCTTAGGGATTGATCTTATTTTGATCATTTTTTTGCTCATATTCTAATGACGTATGATCAAAGTATTGATATATATATAAACGTTTTACTATTAACTACTAAAATATTTGTCATTTTTAAAATCTTAATTTTACAAAAAATAGCTAATTATTTTTAGCTTAATATTTTGAGTGAAGACAATAGAAGAATATCAATTCTGTATTTCATGTCATATTCATATTTAAGTTATTTACCTTTAACAATGAACCAGGAAATACCCAAAAATTGTACACTGCTGTTTTTGTACTAATGGGCATTACGTTCATGATGTTTTAAAATTCTTTAAAGTAGTACTCAGCTGTTTAATTTCCTTTTATCTAATTTCTGAAAGGTAAAAATTAAATTCATCAGAGCTGAGTATTATCTTCTCTGGTTCAATGGAAGGATGGGACTCCTGAAGGGATAAAGCACAGATTTTGTTTTATTTTTGTTTTTATTTTAAATAGGTGGTGAACACCTGTAATCCCATGAGGCAGGAGAAGGCTGGGTGGGGATGTCGCCCCGTGGTTAAGCACCCTGGGTTTAATCCCTGGTACCAAAAACAAAACCAAAAATGTTGAACTCACTGATACTGTGGCATGATTATACTTTCATAAACATTATATATCAAAAGATCTTTTAGCCGAGTGCGGTGGCGCAAGCCTGTAATCTCAGCACTTTGGGAGGCTGAGACAGGAGAATTGCGAGTTCAAAGCCAGCCTCAGCAACGGCGAGGCACTAAGCAATTCAGGGAGACCCTGTCTTTACCTAAAACACAAAAGAGGGCTGGGGATGTGGCTCAGTGGTCGAGTGCCCCTGAGTTCAATCTCCAGCCACCCCCCCCCCCGCCAAAAAAAGATCTTTTGGTGCTGTTAGGACAATGTAAGTTTTTCAGTTTGTTTCTCATTTTATCAGCAAATATGCTACAATTTCCAAATGTTACACTGTAGTTCTTGCTGAATTTGATTTTCCATGCTTATAAATGTTTAACAATAGTTTAAGGAGAGAGACAGTATTGCTATTCCACAAGAAGGATTAGCTTCCATAATAAAACACTAAGTCTGTATTTATTTATTTGTTTGTTTGTTTGTTTATTTATGTATTTATGTATTTATATGTACCAGGGATATGAACTCAGGAGTACTCAACCACTAAGCCATATCCTCAGCCCAATTTTGTGATTTATGTAGATGCAGAGTCTCACTGAGTTGCTTACACCTCACCGTTGCTGAAGCTGGCTTTGAACTTGCTATTCTCCTGTCTCAGCCTCCCAAAGTGCTGGGATTACAGGTGTGTGCCACCACGTCTGGCTAACACTAGTCTTTTAAGAGCTATTTCATTATTCTAACTCATACATCATAATTCTGGCAATCTTTCTATAAATATAACCTATGTTTTATTTTCATTAATCAACTGTTATGTTCCAATAATATAATAAATAAAATTGACCTGAATGTGGTGGCACAAGTCTATAATCTGAGCTAATTTGAACAATGTAGGAAGATTGTGAGATTTAGGGCAAGATGGATGACATAAAAAGACCAAAAGAGATGAGAAGAGAAAGAAGAAAAGAGAATAGAAGAGAAGGTGGGGAGATGAAAGAACAGGAAGAGAAAAAGACAAGAAAAAGGAAAAGAAAAATTAAGGCACATGAGTACACGCATGTAAACCAACTGCATCAAAAGGCTGAGGCAGGAGGATTACAAATTCATGGCCTGCCTGGGAAATTTATCAAGACCATGTATCAAAATATAAACACAAAGAGCTGGGATATAGGTCAGTGGTAGAATACTTGCCTAGCATGTGCGAGATCCTGGGTTTGACCCTCAACATTGCAAAAAAAAAAAAAAAAAGAAAATAGAAAGAAGAACTCATAAGTTCCAAATTCTCAATTTATCTCCTATCTCTATGTAATGAAATCTTATTTGTATAATTTAATATTATACAACTTTTTCTCCACAATATGGTCCACTTTTGAAAGTCAAAACGTCTATTTCTTATCTATTCTGTTCCATTGTTCCTTTTCTCTTCTTATACTAGTACTATAATGTTTTAATAACAATAATTTTTAATTTGTTTTATTGGATTTATTGTTATAGTTGTAAATATGCACATAATGTTGCAATATAATTTGGTCAATCCCATGCCTTAGTAGTTCCCCTTTCCTTATTCTTCCCCCTGCCACAGCATCCTTCCTCTACAGGAGTCCTTTCTATTTTTCATAAGTACCCCCACCCCTTTTTTCCTGCTTTTTTCCCCTCCAGCTTTCACTTGTGAGAGAAAATATACGACTATTGACTTTCTGAGTTTGACTCACATTTTCAAATTAGGTAGTATAATGCACCCAGCTGTGCTCTTCTTTCTTAACATTGTTTTGGCTATTTGGGGTCTTTTTGTGACTCAGTGTAAACTTATCTTTTTTAAAAAAATATTTTTGTTAAAAATGCCATTGAGATTGTGATAAATTGCATTGAATCTGTAGATTGCTTTAGGTACTACACACTTTAACAGTAGTAAATGTTCTAATACAGGAACATGGGGTATCTTTTCACTTATTTTTATCTTCCAATGAATGATTATCTTGTGATTCATTCCTTTTCATATATGATGATGTTTTTCATCAATGTTCTACTTTTCAGTGTGCAGATCTTTCTCATTCCTGGCTGTGTTTATTTGTAAGTATTTTGTATTCATTTGATACTATTGTAAATAGGATTATTCTCTTAATTTTCTTTTGAAAGCAAAAGAAGAAAATTATTTCTGTGTGTTGACTTTTTATAGTGAAAATTTGCTAAATTGTAGATTAGTTCTGTCAGGTTTGTGTGTGTGTGTGTGTGTGTGTGTGCGCATGTGTGCGCGCACATGTGTGCATGTGTATGTGTTGGGTGTCTTTATTTAATTTTCATATAAAAGATTGTATCAAGTGAATCAATGATAATTTTATTTCTTTCATTCTAAATTTGAGTCTTTTTATTTGTATTTCTTGCCTAATTACAATAGTTAGTATTTGCAGTGCTATGTTGAATAGAGGAAGCAAGAAAGGTCATCCTGGTTTTGTTCCTGTTTGTAGAAGTAAAGCTGTTAACTTTTTTCATTATAATATTGTTAGCTGTGGAATTGTCATCCAATGAATGTATTATCTTGTGGTTCATTCCTTTTCATTTTAATTTATTGAGTGTTTTTATTATGAAAGTATGTTGGTTCTTTCAGTTTCTGTTCCTTACATGTAATGAGATGATTATCTGATTTTTCTCTATTCTGTCACTGTACTACATCACATTTGGTGATTTTTTTGAAAACATTCAATCCTTGGTATAAAATTTGATTGATCAAGGTGTACAATCATTTTAATGTTCTACTGCATTGGGGAATCACATATTATTTAAGGAAAATTGTTTGCATCTATGTTCATTAGGGATATTGGCCTATGATCTTATTTTATTATAGTGGCTTTTGTTTTAGTATCAGAGTACAGATTTCATAAAGTGCCTTTCTAAGTATCTCCTTATTTTGATTTATTTTGAATAACTTTAGGATTGACATAACTTCATCTTTAATTCTGATAGAATTCAATAAAATACAAAAATTCTTGTCCTGATTTTTCTTTGTTGATAATTTTTTGATTACAGATTAATATCCTTACTCTCATTGTTCATCACTTTATATGTTCAATTTGTCTTTAACTTGTATATTAAAAACATAATAGAGAAGAAATTGTTTTGTCTTTAACATGTATATTAAAAACTAAGGAAAAAATTGTTTCCACAATAACTTGATACTCCTATCAAAGAAACATATGGAGCCTTTTCATATAATCATATAGTAGAATATTATTCAGCCTTTAAAATGAATAATATTCATTTTAATGAATAATAATATTTAATAATATTCATTTTAATTCAAATCCTACATTTGTGTGACAATATTAATGGACCTGGAACACCTTGTGTTAAATGAAACAAGCCAGTCACAAAAGGAAGAATACTAAATGATTTTGCACATGTGAACGATTTAAAGAATAAACCTCATTGAAGCAGAAAGTATCATGGTGCATACTGGGGCTGTAGAGAAGGAAGAAATGGTTATTGTTGCTTAACAAATATAAAGTTTCAGTGATGCATGATTAATAAGCTCTAATAATTGGCTGCACAATATTTTCTACAGTTATAATATGATATTTTGCATTTCAAACTATTAAAAGGATAATTACGTCTTACTTGCTCTTAACATTTCCCCCAAAACATGTACACATACACACAAACACACATACACACACACACAGTCAAGAACATTTTTAGAGGTGATTGCTCTGATTACTACTCTGATTGTAGTTTTGATGTCATGCTTGTACACATTTGTCCAAACTCAACAAAAATGTTTACATTAAGTAAGTGTAATTTTATGCAAGAATTATGACCATATAAATATTAAAACAATAGAAATAAAAATACTTGGTTTGCTGGGCATAGTGTTGCATGCTTGTAATCCGAGCTACTAAGGAGACTAAGGACGGAACATAAGAAGTTCAACGCTAGCCTGAGCAACTAAGGTAAACCTGTCTAATAATAATAATAATAATAATAATAATAATAATAATAATAATAGACTGTGGATGTAGCTTTGTGGTAGAACACTAACACATTCCAGGGCTTGGTTTCCATTGTTAGCAGCACTGAAGAAAACAAAACCAATAATAAAAAAACAAACAAAAAACTGACTTTAAAAAAAATCACCCTTATTTTTCTCTTAATTTTTGTTTCCCCTCAGTGGGCCCTGATTTGGTTCTATAGACAATTTTGAAACTTCATTTCAAAACCGAACAATATTCAAATTAGTCAAAAAATAGCAGAGTGGTTGCATTCACTGGAATTCTTACTTATTTAAAATACACAAACTATGTTTGATTCATTTGGGGGCTATTATTTTTATTTTTTAATAAACACTGCTGTTTGTATAAGCATGCCAAGTATACGGAACATTTGCATCTAAATAAATTATTATTTTGTGTTTAATATAGTGTAACATTTTTCTCTCTTCGAATTCTATATAGATATGATTCTACTACTACCATTTTCTTGTTTTTTAGTTATTCACCCAAGGGAAGGTTGGGATTCATATAAGGTAATTCAGATTACATTATAGTATTAATATCTGAGGGAAAAATTAGAATCATTTTTTCTGGTAATCTTTATATGATGGGAGGATATAGTTGCTAATAACCATGATGTTCACATCACTGATAAATTTTGTCTTTGGCATAAAGATGACCATAAACAAACAGACCTTATAAGTGGACAACTAGCCTGTTTGATATCCTTTGAGTTCCAGGTATTCAATATTTCTTGAAACTAGAATGACATCTAGTTGCCCCAGTTCAGTGAGTGAATTTAAGTGAGTTTAAGTTACAATTATATCCATTGAAACTGCATAAGTCCAGGATGGTTCTTATGATTCATGTTCTCTTTATATTTCAATTACTAAATATTTTTCTCTGGTTGCTTCATTATTGTAATAGCTTATGTAACTAGTTTGCAGTCAAATTTGATTTTATCTTGAGAATATTTCATCCCATTTAGAATGTTTAACAAAAATATTCCTGTTTCCCTTATTTTGAACTCTTTAATTGGCTCCTCATTGTAAATACTTAATATGGGTTGGATAGTATGTTTTGATAAAAATAAAATAATAATATACTTTTTAACTAAATTCAGTAAGTGTATTTTGTGTAAGATATCTCTTTTTCTCTATGTATAGGTAGGTATGCCTGTATATACATATACATGTGAATATACATATTTATACACATATACACCATAAAATATGAAAAATGATGTTGATCTAAAAATCTGTAATTGATCTTATGTTTTTTTATAAACAAAATGGATAGGCATATAATTCTTGAAGAATAAAAATATACATGTATGGCTATAGACAAACCAGTTAGTGCTGCTCTCTAACTAGAAGCCCATAACTCAACCAGGAGCAGTTGTCCCCTGTCCCCATCAGCCCCTGGTTTCAGCTCTGCCCCTTTTATGAAGGGCACTGTTGTACCTCTAACTGAGTTCTTAGCTTTAAAGCTGCCTACTGGCACACCGAAGATAAGCATCAGTTGCTCCTACCTGCTATGGGCTAACACCCAATTTCATGTTGGAGATGAGCCTGGTATGATGGTAGGAAGAGGTGGGGCCTTGGGAAGTAATGGGTTTGAGGAGGAGTGTGGGAGGCAGGAACCCATGACTCTAATGTTTTGTAAAATGGCTAGTTTCCAATCTCAACCGGTCATAGAATTAACATGGTCAACCCTCATCAACATAGGCACCTTTCCCAGATAGAATCACTGTGTCTTTTCAAACTGCTATAACTCCAGCAACAACCTGAGATTTTTACTATCCAATGTATGACTTATTTCTAAATATTAAATTTTAAACAAGTGGTTGGTTTGGTGTGAAATCAATTGTTAGTGGAATAATGAAGGAGTGTATTTGAATGAAGTTTTAAAGAATCATTTTCTTTCAAATATGCATCTAATAAAAACTAGGTAATAAATTCTTTCCTTGTCTTGCTGACATAATTGTTTTCCAGAAGATTGGGAGGATAACCTGAAACTTTAATTTTTACTTAATTTTAACGTAAAGAAGTCTTACCTCGTAGGGAATGGTGATGAGAAATCTGGGCAGAAAAGTACAAACATTCTGGGCATGGTCAGAAGTACATTCTACTATGCATAAAATAATATTTTTAAAGTTTTAAAAATATAAGGGAGTAATTCAGTGGTAATAGAATATAACATTATAAAAGATATTAAGACATAGGATGCAACATGGCAACTCATTTTGGACATGTCAATTACTAATGATACAACCTTTTATAGTATCCGTAAAACAAAGATAATAGCACATATTCCAAGGAATTTCTGAAAATTTTAATTGAATAAAATACATAAAGTGCTTAGAACAATACATGTCTTACCAAGGAATTCTAATCACTCCTGAATTCAATAAGTGGTAAGTAAAGGAAAAAGAGCACTATAGAAACAATGTAGCTGGCTAAATATTTCTTTAGTGAGGATTCATGTGTATTTTATTCTGTAAAAAAGGTACACTTACATATAAACAAATATATCAATAATAGAACTAAAATAGTCTATCTATTCTAAAATTATTTTGAATTCACATGTCAAACCATAAGAATATTCATGATTATTAAGAAACAAAAAGGACTACTAAATGTGTGTCTGATTTTTTTTTTTAACCAGTGAGAAAATTTTGCCAACTGCGAAATTTTACAGTGAAGGAAAACTTCTCCTGTAACAAATGATAGAAGACATTAAATGAATTAAAATCTCTAGACACTAATGATTATAAAAATAGTTAAAGTGTGATTGTGCAATCATTTTTGACTTCATGAAGCATTATGAATAATAAAAGTACAAATAAAATTTAAAAATGAGTAAGTGTTTGTATACTTTATATAAATGAGATAATGATGTATTTTGGAACCTACAGGCAATGTACACTAATTTTTTTCTCTGGAAAAATTTGAGTAGTGATTATAAGCCAAAGGACTGCTAAGCAAATTTGTAGTTGACAGAGAGTACAAAAAAAAAGAAAAAATTCCAAGCAGTCTTTTAAATTCCTTTTCTGTAAGCTTGGTCAAGATACTACATTTTCGTGACTTATAAGTTTTGTCATAAATAAAATAAACAATTTTATTAAATGCTGCTTGACTTTTCTTTTAACTGTAGCACTTTATAAATCTATGAATCTGTGATTATTTCCCAGGTATGGACAAAATCTATCAAACATTGTCAGATAAAACTCTGGACCTATGATGATAGCGAGATGGTAGAATAGGAAGCTCCCTCAACAAATGAACCAAGTAAACATTTACACATGGATCAACTCTCCCTGGAAGAAACTCAGAACTATTTGAGAGATTCTCACACACAAAACAACTGAGAGAATATCCATATAAAAACAGGTAATAAAAGCCACAACTGACTCCAGTACAAATCCCATCCAGAACACACTGCTTTATAATCAGGAAAGAATCTCCAACTCCCACCTTCTTCCTTAGGACCAAAGGGTTTATATCACAAATATTAGATAACAACTTTTGTTGTTCCCTCGCAGATGATATGGGTCTTACATCATGCAACTCTGGAACATTCAAGAGTCTGCACTTGCCAAGTTTCCTTGACTGCAGTGAATAAATAGGTGGTTTTAGGCAGGCATGCAAACATTTCCAGAGGCCATACCCCTAAGTATGAGTGCATAGAGAGTAAGCTACGTTTCCTTATAAAAAGGAAGTGGTTGTGAAATTTTCTATCTTCTCCTGAGGGTAGGGTTTCTCACTAGTCTGCATCTGAAATATTACGGAGTGAAAAAAACAAAAAAAACAGTAGACCACAGGAAGTCTGCATGGAAGAGTGAGCAATTCCTGTGTCGCTTTCTTCCCACTTTAGTGAGGAATTCAGTTCTGCAGATTCTCCCAGAAAGCACTTTGTGTATACATTGGCTGCCCCAATTTGACAGCTCCTACCCAAAGGACTGAATTCCTAATGACATACCTCTGGTATGTGAAAAAGTCTGCATTCAGGACCTTATGAGGGAAGTGGCTGTCTCAGGTGTGCCCATTTCAAAACCATAGAGAACAAAGAATGGTTTGTTGATGGGCATCATCTGACAGATATGTGGCTGTATGAAAGTGTGCCTGAGATTGTGTTGCTGAATCTGGAACACACGTCTAATATCCTAACTTTTCCAGTTGCTTCTTGAGGGACTGGTTTCTATTTCACCTGTCTATGAAGCACTGAGCATAATTTTACTTATTTTAAAAACAGAATGCATTTCAATTCATAGTACACATATGGAGCACAAGTTTACATTTCTCTGGTTCTACACAAAATAGAGTCACACCATTTGTGTCTTCACACATGTACATAGAGTAATAATGTCCATCTTATTCCACCATCTTTCATATCCCCACCCTCCCCTTTGCCCTATTCAAAATTCCTCCATTATTCCCATGCTCCCCACCCACACCCCCATTATGGATCAGCACCACTAATCAGAGAAAACATTCAGCCTTTGGTTTCTTGGGATTGGCTTACTTCAGTTAACATGATATTCTCTAACTCCATCATTTACCTGCAAATGCTATGATTTTATTCTCTTTTAATGCTGAGTAATATTTCATTGTGTATATATACCAGTTTCTTTATCCATTCATTTATTGAAGGACATCTAGGCTGTTTCCACAGTTTAGCAACTGTGAGTTGTGCTGCTATATACATTGAAGTGGCTGTGTTACTGTAGTATGCTATTTTTAAGTCATTAGAGTATAGACCAAGGAGTGGGATAGCTAGGTCAAATGGTAATTCCACTGCAAGTTTTCTAAGGAATCTCCATACTGCTTTCCATATTGGTTGCACCAATTTGCAGTCCCACCAGCAATGTATGAGTGTGCCTTTGTCCCCACATCCTTGCCAACATTAGTTGTTCCATGATTTCTTGATAACTTCCATTCTGATTGGAGTGAGATGAAAACTTATAGTAGTTTTGATTTGCATTTCTCTAATCACTAGAGATGGTGAACATTTTTTCTTATGTATGTTGATCATTAGTATTTCTTCTTCTGAGAAGTATCTGCTCAGCTCCTTAGCTCATTTATTGATTGGGCTGTTTGCATATTTGATGTTAAGTTTTTTGAGTTCTTTATATATCTTGATCTATCTGATGTGTGCATGGCAAAAATTTGCTCCAAAATGGAGGCTTTCTCCTCACCTCATTGTTTCTTTTGCTGAGAAGAAACTTGTTAGTTTGAATACACTCTATTAGTTTGAATCCATTTATTGATTCTTGATTTTATTTCTTGCACATTACGAGTCCTGCTAAGGAAGTCAGGGTCTAATCCAAGATGATGAAGATTTGGGCCTACTTTTCTTCTATTAAGCATGTGGTTTCTGGCCTAATTCCTAAGTCCTTAATTTACTATAAGTTGAGTTTTTGCGTGATGAGAGAGAGAATTTCAGTTTCATTTTGCTGCATATGGGTTTCCAGTTTTCCCAGCACCACTTGTTCAAGAGACTATCTTTTCTTCAATGTATGTTTTTGGCACTCATGTCTAGTATGAGATAACTGTATTTATGTGAGTTTGTCTCTGTGTCTACTATTCTGTACCATTGGTCTACATGTCTATTTTGGTGCCAATACCATGCTGTTCTTGTTTCTACAGCCTTGTGATATAGTTTAAAGTCTGATATTATGATGCCTCCTGCTTTACTCTTCTTGCTAAAGATTGCTTTGGCTATTCTGGGTCTCTTATTTATCCAGATTAATTCCGTGATTGCTTTTTCTATTTCTATTAAGGAATGATGTTGGAATTTTAATTGGAATCACATTAAATCTATATAGTGCTGTGAGTACTATGGCCATTTTGACAATATTGATTCTGCCTATCCAAGAGCATGGGGAATCTTTCCATCTTCTAAGGTATTCTTCAATTTCTTTCTTCAGTATCCTATAGTTTTCATTATAGAGGTCTTTCACCTCTCCTGTTAGATTGATTCCCAAGTATTTTATTTTTTGAGGCTATTGTGAATGAGATAGTTTTTCTATTTTCTTTCAGAGGATTCATCACTGATGTATAAAAATGCATTTGATTTATAGGTGTTGATCTTATGCTACTTTGCTGAATTTATTTATTGATGCTTGAAGTTTTCTGTTGTAATATTTTGGATCCTCTAAGAATAGTATCTGTTGTCAGCAAATAATTATAGTTTGAGTATTTCTTTTTCTATTTGTATTCCTTTAATTTCTTCTGTCTAATTGTTCTGGCTAGTGTTTCAAGGACTATGTTGAATAGAAGTGGTGAAAGAGGGCATTCCTGTCTTGTTCCAGTTTTTAGAGAGAATGCCTCCAATTTTTCTCCATTTAGGATAATGTTAGCCTTGGGCATAGATAGCTTTTACAAAGTTGAGGGATGTTCCTACTATCCCTAGTTTTTCTAGTGTTTTGAATAAGAAAAGGTGCTGTATTTTGTCAAATGCTTTCTCTGCATCAATTGTTAAAATTGTATGATTCTTATCTTATAAAATTTGAAGTCTACCTTATCTGATATGAAGTGGAAACCCCTGCTTGTTTACATGGTCCATGTGAGTGATATGGTTTTTTTTCATCCTTTCACCTACAGTCTGGATGTCTTTTCCTGTGAGATGAGTCTCTTGAAGGCAGCATATTATTGGGTCTCTTTTTTAATCCAATTTACTACTCTATTTCTTTTAATTGATGAGTTTAGACCATTGATATTAAAGGTTATTATTGAGACATGTTTTTTATTCCGGGTCATTTTGTTTTATTTTTGGTTTTTAAGTTGACTTTGTTTCTCCTTTCCTCTAGTGTAGTTGCTCCCTTTGCAGAATTTCATTTTGTTTTTCATTTCCTCCTCATGGAATATTTTGCCAAGAATGTTCTATAGTGCAAGCTTTCTTGCTGTAATTTCTTTTCACTTTTGTTTATCTTGGAAGATTTTTCTTTTGTCATCAAATCTAAAGCTTAATTTTGTTGTGTATAAGATTCTTGGTTGGCATCCATTTTCTTTCAGAGCTTGATATGTTATTCCAGCCTCTTCTAACTTTGAGGTTCTGGGATGAAAAATCTGCAGAGATCCTAATTGGTTTCCTTTTATATGTAATCTGGTTCCTTTCTTTTGTGTTTTTTAAAAATCTCTCTTTATTGTATATGCTAGCCATTTTCATTATAATGTGCTTTGTGGTAGATCTGTTGTTATTTTGTACACTTGGTGTCCTGCAAGCCTTTTGTATTGGATTTTCCAATTTGTTCTTCATGTTTGGAAAATTTTCTGATATTATTTCATTGAAGAAATTGTTAATTCCTTTGATTTGTGACTCTATGCCTTCCTCTATCCCAATAATTTTTAAATTTGGTCTTCTCATGTTATTCCATAATTCGTGAATATTGTGCTCATGGTTTCTTACCATCTTCACTGTGTGGTCAACCCTAATTTCAAGATTATATATTATGTCTTCATTATCTGAGGTTCTGCTTCCAAGTGATCTAATCAGTTGGTGATGCTTTCTATTGAGTTTTAAATTTGGTTTATTATTTCTTTCATTTCAAGGATTTCTTTCTTTTTTTTTTCAAATTTTTTTATTTAGGCTTACACGTTAACAGTGCAAGTTGATTTATTGTACATAGATAGAGGATAATATATCAATTCTTTAGTTGTAAGTTGTATAGAATCACAACATATATGCAGTCATACATAAAGTTAGGGTTATTATGACCATCATATTCCACCACCTTTGCTATCCCCATGCCCCCTCCCCCCTTACACCCCTGTGCACAGAGATCCACCATTGTTCCCATGTCCTTCCCCACATTTTGGATCAGCATCCATTTATCAACGAGTACATTTGGCATTTGGTTTTCTGAGATTGACTTACTTCACTTAGCATGATATTCTCCAACTCCATCCATTTACCTGCAAATGCCATAATTTTATTCTCTCTTATTGCTGAGTAATATTCCATTGTGTATATATACCACAGTTTCTTTATCCAGTCATCTATTGAAGGGCATCTAGGTTGGTTCCACAGTTTAGCTATTGTGAATTGAGCTGCTATAAACATTGAGGTGGCTGCAGCACTGTAGTATGATGTTTTTAAGTCTTCTGGGTATAGACCTAGGAGTGGGATAGCAGGCTCAAATGGTGGTTCCATTCCAAGTTTTCTAAGGAATCTCCATACTGCTTTCCAGATTGGTTG